>QGMK01000454.1:0-24530 GCA_007825345.1 Lachnellula suecica
GCTACTATCCGCCACACTCTCCCCATCCATCATCCCGTCATCAATCCAAGACATCTTATCCAGCTCTCGCACAAAGAAGTCATGCTCCTCCTCCAGCAGCTTCGTATCCGCGCCCATCTGGTCCGGGTAGCGTTTAATATTATGCCAATGCGTCAACGCCCGCAGTGCCTGCTCCAGCGGCAGCGCTTCTTCGACCTCGGCATCCACATCACTTCCCGCCAGCCAGTCGTCGCGAAGTTCGGGGCGGCAGTGCAGGTATACTTGGGTGATGATGCGCATATTCCCCTGCCGCCACTTACGACCGCAATACGGGACTTGGTTTTTGAACAGCTTCAATGTGTAGAGACGGAGTTCAGGCTGAGGCGGTTTGGTGACTTTCTTAAGGATGTTGGAGGATTTGTATTGCACGAGGAGGAGGTTGCGGTGCGCTTTGTTTTTGCAGATTTTCTGCATGACGCGCAGGAAGTTGATGGAGGAGAAGAAATTGCGCCAGCAGAAGTCAGTGATGGGTTCGGATGGCTGTTCGCTAATGGATGCGGGCTCTTCGGTTTCTGTGGCGTCCCGTTTGCCTGCGAGTTGGCCTTCTTGGAAGGCAAGTGCTGGAAGCTTATCGTCGGCTTCTGCTACAAGCAGCTCTCGGCGGGTTTTTATGGGCGGAGGAGCGGCGTCGTCTTCACTTTCCTCCTCTGGTTCAAGTTCGAGTGCGATGGGCGCATTTTTGCTGTTTATGTTGCAGAATGAGAAGAAGCTCATATCTTCCCGATCTGTCTTGCTAACAACGACCTTGTCCATCTCTTGATGGGCATAGAGTTTCAGAACAAGTGGGAGGTAGTTTGAATCGAGCAAAAGCTGGGTGAGGTATTCAAACTTCAAGATGTCTAAGATGAAAAGTCAGCTGGATTGTGACAAGATGTAAGTAGAACGTACTTGAAACTTTGAACCACTTCAGCAGGACGAGAAGAATTCCTGAGACTGCTTTCCCGGTTATTTCTCTCGACCGAAGTGACTCAATCTCGTCAATTGATAGTTCTGACTGCTCTGGGTTGTTTGGAAGAGCGACGTTGGCTGGATCCTGTGGCCTTGGGGCCTGGCCATTGGTCGCCCGAATATTAACATCGGATCTGAAGCCGGGGGCAAGAGCACTCTGTGGTGGACCAGGTGGCGGTTGGGTAATAAGTGCAGTGACATTTGCCAACACTGCTTTCAGGAGGACTATGACAAGTGACTGGAGATGAGGTATCGAGTTCCGCTAGAAAGAATTAGTAGTATGACTGGGAACCGGAAAGGCAAAACCCACGTAAAATCCTTCAACCAGGTCTAGCTTCTTCTTCATTTTGATGTCGATGTCCTTGTTTGGCCCATAATCCACGTCGGGCTTTGGGGGCTTGATTTCTTTCTTCGAAAGCTTGTGGGCAAGGATTGTCTCTAGGTCAAGCTCTTCGACATCGTAGTCCTCGCCATCCCATCCCCGCTCAAATTTGAGGAACTTCTCTCGCTCGTCCCATAATTGGCGCATCGCCCGTGTCATTCGCATCCTCTTGGCAAACAATGCTCCGGCTTCCAATATTGATTTTGGAATGTCGCTTCCTTCCCACTTGCGACCAACAAGAGATTCCTGAAGTCCGGCGGCGCCTTTCCCTCCGGCACTATTGCTGGTACTATCTAACGGGGGGTACATGAATGGGAAGTTTTGGTTGGTTTGGTAGTTTTGTTTCTTTCCAGCTTTACCTCCAACCGGCGGAGAAGGAGGTGGTGAAGGTGCGGGGGTGGCGATGTGTACTGGCTGGTGAAGAATGGATGCACCACTACTATTGACATTCATGGGAGGTGGAATGATTCCATTGGCGCCGTTTGACCTACTTGGCCGATTTGGGAGTGGTGGTAGGATGGAATTGTTGTCTGGCTCAAGAGGAAGCAGTGGTTGTGGCGGGGTATATGCGGGGTATTTCGAGGTAATTTCCTGGCGGAAAATATGATAATCGAGAGGTGAAGCTGTAATGAGCTCGTTTCCTTCGCCTTTTGCACCTTTCGGTTCAGCCGTAGCCTTTTTCAGCTCGTCAACTTCAGATGTGCCTCCAAATACGAGTAATATGGATTTCCAGAAGAGCAGAAAAATCTATGTGGGTTAGTTACTGTATTGTTGGGAGGGTTGCGACTTACTCTTGTTTGCGGGAGTTCGTTTGCTTCATCCCATCGCAGCCGAGCGGTGATTGTTACCAAGTAATCAACGATTCGTGGGTTGAGTTCAACTGGTTGTATTAGCAGACGCCGTGCAGCAGAAGATAGTACCTACGGAGCTTCATCCGAGGGGATTCTAGAGTAATAGGATCATGTCGAACTCCCTCAATCACCAGGTACAC
Organism: Lachnellula suecica; assembly: GCA_007825345.1. Taxonomy (NCBI): domain Eukaryota; kingdom Fungi; phylum Ascomycota; class Leotiomycetes; order Helotiales; family Lachnaceae; genus Lachnellula; species Lachnellula suecica. The sequence goes on from QGMK01000454.1 coordinate 2,361, forward strand.
AATTGTGGTGACATTATCAAGCTCATCTTGAATGAAAGGAATATCCTCTACTAACAGCTTTGTCTCTCGGAAATCATCATCCCTAACGGAGGTCAGCAGGTTCAGACCAACTAAAGCATAAACCGTACCAAAGCCGCTTAAATGCATTTTGCATAACTTCGTACAGAAGAGGAATTCCACCAGCTCGTGCCACCAATAGAATCCCAAACTTCATGTGTTCCAGTTGGTACTTTGTAGCCTTCGTTTTCCTTTTCGAGGCATTTTCTTCTTCATCCGCTGGTTTTATTCCGGCCGTCTCATCCCACACCCCAAGAACGATATGCAGAATCGTTTGCAGACTTTTACACCGCCGGCGAAGATCCGTAGCAAGCAATCCATTTATTTCTCGCTCAACAAAGCTCTCCCGCTGCCCCTGCTCCGCCTCCAGCCATGGAGCCCCCGCAAACTTCTTCCAGCGCCTCGCAAATGTATCCTTCGCCCTCTGTAGCCGCTTATACTCCGCCTCATTATACGAAAACCATTCATCGATCTCCTCCTCAAACGTTGCAGTGTCCGCATACGTAAACGCGTACGAGATTGCTTCGGTCTTAGGGAACTCGGTAACAATTCGCCTCAGCTGCATCAGCGAGAGGGAGTCCTGCGGATTTCCATTTTGCTGAGGAGAAGGAGGAGGAGGCGGTTGGTGAGGTGGGGGAGGCTGAGGTTGATTGCGCTGAAGCTGGGGACGTCCCATGGGAACACTCATCGGCGGTTGAGGGGCTGGGAGGCCAACATCTGCCAGGCCCGTGTCCGCGACATCTGCGTCATCTTTGGGCGGGTCTGGAGCCTTTGAAGACCAAAGAGAAGCCATGGCTGAGGGGCAGCTGGGCGAATTAATCGTGGGGTGGCATAGTGAGCTCTTGCGTTCGACTTGGATGTTTTGATGCTCTCGCAATGGAGCTTAAGCTGGCCGATAAGATAAGAGATCACGTGGACGATCCCCTTTACATTCGAGATGAAGAATAAATAAAAATACCGTAGGGACAAAATTTAGAGGGGGATTTTTCTTCAACTCGAAGTTAGAGATACTCCTGATACGTACGAACTAATCGGTCTTAATAAAACGGATGTATCATTAGGATTATTGTAGGGGATTATATAGAGCAACTACAGTACCTCCGTATGCATCTCGCTTTCATCCGATCTTCAACCGCGAAAGTAGTTAGGCTACTCAAACAACGTCGAAGCCTCACCTTGCAACCCACTTTGAACTTTACCTTAACGTTGAACGCATTGCCCTTTCAGAATTACGTTCCTATAGCAGGTCAAACTTATTTTACGGAGCAATTTTTCATGGCCGGGAAGCTCTGATAGTGGACAAGTCACTCTCCAATACCTCCATTTGAACGAGTTCCAACGATTGGTGCTTTGCTAGCTATCAATTCTCGATTCCTCTCGACTTGCGTGTCAAACAAAAAAAGCGGATTGCTCGAAAACTGGCTTGTATAGCGGTGACACTCAACTCCGGACTCCTGCGACCATACTACAGCAGCTCGATTCGACGCAGACCCGTATAGAACCGTCGCCACCATCATCGTGTGCCACAGCCAGTGACCTCTAAATGGTCAACAAGGCGAGTTTGAAGCGCATGGTTCCTATTCGAGTTGTCAATGAGGCTTTCAAAGTCGGTCTCCCTCCCAGGAAAAGACAATATCACACTTTTCTGGGTAGCCCTGCCATTGCCGGCCGGGCCTAGTCGTCCCACGTTCCATTCTTCGATGCCCATCCTTGTTGCTATATTCATCCCATCACTTCTCTCTTGACAGAACAAAGTTCAAGGATATTTTTTATTCTTAAAGTGTTTGACCTTTCTTTGCTCAAAAGGAGGCAATCATAATTTTGTACCAAAACCCGCGAATATGCTAGGCTTTTTACGTGTAGATAGGAGTTGTGTAGCCCGCTACTCGAAAATACTACAATTTGTTATTTACTGTCCAGATCACCGCACTCCTCTTCAAAGCTTCAATGGTTCGCACATACATGACTACTTTGTTTTTTTAGGGCTGACATATTTCATGACAAGGTCTTGGTGGCTCCTGCCCAACCCTTTCCATCAGATGCTTCCTCCTTTTGACAGTATTCACCGCAAACTTTCGAATTTTGCGTCTTGGGCCATACCTCCTCCATAGAAGCGGGGGCGCCCGCGCCAGACCCGTCTATGAACGCAGGTCCTTAGCCTCAATTCCCTCTTCTCTCCTTCGCAAACTGCTAAAATACAGTCTTTTTCAGCCATTTTCTGATGTGTTTAACGATGATAATGAGAGGATAATACCAAGGAAGGCACCGCACCGGAAGCAAGCATTTCGCGTCCCCACCTTGTCCTTCCCTATCTCGTTCGATTAAAAAAAGGCGTACGAGACAGGTTCGCCAAGAGCCCCGATACTACTCGTTTCTATTCTGTCTTCACCAGCTCGTCATAATTTCTTAAACTATACATGATATCTGCTCTGAGAAATCTCATCTTGACCGCGTTAGATTCAGCTTGATTCTGCCTTCTGGAGAGACAAACAAAGACCGCATGATGTATATGGATAGTATGGGCCGCTATTCCTACAGTATTGGAGTTCACTGCGAAGATTACTATAACTGATTTTACCGTAATGCAGACCTCCATTTACTCCCTCGTATATTCTGCGAATCACGCCGGGTAAGCTACCCATTGAAGATTTCTGAAAAGACTGTTTCTTCAATGTGACTGTGTGCTGCCGATCATACAGCCGTAAGTGCAGCTGATTGTGTCGGCAGAAATCAGGCATACCTAGGTTGACCTTGTACCACTTTCCGAGTATTTCACCGTATTACACGAGACATCCTTGCTGGTACAGTGAATAAAAATTGCACATCTATCCATCGCCCAGGATTCTGATTTCGTTCACCCTTTTGAGGTTCTGAGATACGACTTACCCCTGACAATTAATGACACACCGGTTGGGCGATCGCTAACCGCTGATATCCACTCGTTCGTTCGAGAGATGGCCCATGGTGTGTAACAGTGTATTAATTTACCCGCAAATAACTTTGCGCACTCGCACTCGGCCTCGGGCATAACTAGGGCCCACCAGGCCCCTTCAAGACAGGGAGCGCATGTTTTCACCGCGTATGGGGATTTCACTGGTGTGAAATTTAATGACTCGACCAACACGGTAACCTTCCACTTTCAATGTATTGTCGCTGGATCTTGTGGGAATTTTATGCATGTACCTCCGTAACTAATCGCCCATCAGGGCCCCTGTTATTCAGCAACCAGCGTGGCTTTTCGAACCCTACAGGTGACAATGGAACCACACAGTTTCTCCGTATGCATCATGTCTGCACTTATCAGCCTGATGTACCGTGTAACTGTGCCCCTACTCATATTGGTATTGATCGCGTGGCTTTTGCGTGCCGCAACCTCGCAGTCTCGTTTGCGCTGCATAATTTCATTGACTGTTGGAACCAACAGATTCATTGCGGTGACGATCTAAGTGCCGATCTGCAGCCTTACACCAGCGCCTTGGCGGTTACAGGCTACGCCGTCAGGCGTGCTTCCCGATGCCTGTCGTTACATTGGTATGGGTATTGGTGATGTCCATGTCCTCTGTTTGGTGTCGTGCAGAATGATCAGCCAGTCTCTATATCCCTGCTTCTGAGGCTGGGTCTTGTCTTTTCTGGATCGATCATGCTACTATTTTGAGATTCTTTGTCATTCTGAATAATTACCCTTATAGTGCTCGGTGGCCAACACTTTACCGGAAGGTCTCATCCAGATTGTCCTAGGTTAGGATAGAGGATTTTTGAGCACTCAAGTTGCAGCGGGGAAAAGGCATCTGCATCTGCACCGGGCTCGCAATGTTAGTACATCCTAGACCTTCAGTTGCAATCTACTGTGCATAAAAGACTCGTCATCCTTGAGGCAACCCTGCGGCCCGGATTGAGCACGCGAGCCTTGTATACATCTCCTTCTCCTGCCAACTTCGTATTCCATCCAAGTGAGATAACTCCTGCGTATACTTCCACCTGAGTCAAGTATCAGATCACCTTCTCTTCTGCTCATTTAGTCTCTTCGTCAAAAATTTTCATGTAACTTTTTTACAGCAAATATTATACGACAAGTATTGCAGCCACAAACCTTCGTAAAAAATGAAGACAATCAGTTCCATCCTAGCTATCCTTGTTATCGGTCTTGGGATTGTCTCAGCGGTCCCCATGCTTGGTGTGTAAACAGAAAGATCTTTAGAAGCCATACTCTGCTGACACTTATTAGCTACCAAGCAGCCCGCTGATAATGAAGTTGAAGAGATGTTCTTCAAACGCTGCGGAGGTACGCCAGTCTGTTCAGCACGGCTTTTCTTAGAGTCGAATACTTCTTTAGATAGTAGCTAACATCTAACATAGTGGCTGCGGCGGGCACGGAGAACACCGACGCCGTCGAAGATTGCTTTTTCAGATGAAAAGGTGGCTACAATAGTATTCTTGAGGCTTTCACCAAAAGATATACTTGCAAAATGGCCCACAGTAAGCGTTTCTCGGACAATATGAGAGACGGTAGCAATCTAATTCGACCCACTAGAGCTTTGGATTTTCCAAGTGGCTGGAAGGTGTGTTTCTTTTATACCCAAATCTTTCCGCTCACGACTAAACGCTGCCATAGGTGTCATAATTTTGACCTTATATTCGTCCTTTTCTTTGCAGGTTCTCAAATTATCCGCCAACGGGTAGGAACGGCCGCCGCAGGCAGTTCTTAGCGTTAGGGAACATAACAATTTCGAGGTGGCACAAAGTAAAGCACTTCATCACTCTTATACAAGACTTGTCGTTTTTACGGAATTTGGCTCTTAGTCAACAAATATCTAGCGTTGTTACAATGAAACTGTTTGCTTGATCTATGAGTGCATTCATACCTGGATCTACTCTATTACTCGATCAATTTTTGGTTTTGTGAGAAATGTGCCATGAAATTATGTCTTATATGCTGCATCAACTGATAAAACCAGCGGCCCTGTTATTCTCATTACTCCTCAAGTCATTTGCGACCTGCAAGTGATATTTACAGTAGGTGTAATTCGATGAAACGGTTTAATTTATGCTACAAAAAAGACTAGAATGAGAGAAAGTTCCAATGTAGAGTCTGGGCCAACGTATACGGACTGGTCAAACACCAGAAAACTTCGAAATGTCTTGGCTAGGATCACTACCATCGGGACAGCGGACGTAACGCTCACTCTTTTTCTTGCCGTCCTGATAATCTTCCAGTTCCACGTAACAAGCTGAATGAGCCTCGGCCCACTCATCGAGCTTTCTCCAGTCCCTGCAGAGACGGGTTTGCCCAGCAGCGGGGCCAGTCCATCTTGGAGTATCATCCGCCTTGCAAATAATCTCATCCCGAAGTGTAATGAGACAATGATCAACGTGAAGCTGTGGCTCCGATTGAGCTATTCCCTTCCGATACTGCGATATAGCTTTGTGGATTCCTTGCTATTTTAACATTAGACTGTGATTTTTATAGAACTCGAATTTCTAGGAATACGTACGATGCAATGAAGATCATGATGCCCTTGCAAGAGATATACTCTCTTGGTAGGATCCCAAGGCCACTTTCCAGAGCTCGGAAGGCTTTTCTTCGCCACGAATTCATCTGTGAGAGCCACCACACCAGTGTCTGCGGATGGCGATGCCCACTCACTCGCGGATAGAAATGCGTCGGGCGCAGGCCTGGATATAGGTCTCATAATGTTCTTCGAAAGCTTGGCTAAAACAAAATATACTTATCAGTCGATTCTCAATTGACGTTCCTTCTGCGAAAAGATATACTGACCGTAAGAAGACTCTTCTCCACACTGAGGTATGAGGTGCCATTGGTAGTTGACCAACATAAAAATCCATACAACATGGCCACAGACGGAAACAAGAAGAGCCAACTGAAGTAATCTGGGCTTTTTATTTTGCAACACTAGAGGTGCCTCAATTCTATCTGAATTGTCCTCTCGAACTTGCTGATAGCGAAATTTGGAAGACATTTCAAAGACAATGAGCTAGAAACTACAAGAGATCTCGAAGATTTGAGTTTTAGACGCAGCGGTGCGATCTTTTCACCACCAAAATGTCTTGATAGTTTGGGGATCACGACGTCTGGCGCCGACATCATCACAGTGGAGAGTGCATTAATTCAAGCAGGTAACATGTACCGGCACATTTCGCTACTACTCTGCTCTCCCTGTCCCAAAATCACCCTAGAATGGCTTGAATTCTCACCCTACTCGCGTACGCCCCAAGACACCGTTAGCTGAGGGGCTTCTGCCTAACCCAACAACCAACAGTTGGCTCCTGCCTAATAGGAAAGGACGCATCGCACGATTGGACAACCAATCGCCTGCAGCCAATAACCATCTACTCTAGGGTCCCGTATACTGTAACCCTGCAAAACCTCTGACCTGCGCCTGGTGCAAGCCCACCATGCGACTTAAAATAACCCCCACACCACTTCGGAAGAATTTAGCTTTCATTCATGACTTACCATGGTAAAAAGCGTCCTACCATGCAGAGAATATAAATTAAATATCACCCACCCACCAATTCGTATTTAATGCAGCTCACCGCATGCATCCACGTTACCAAAGTTTGCCAAAATAACCCCACACGCGGCGAGGAAATTTCTCTGCCCCGATTGAAAGCAGTTGCTGCCGAGTATCTTAGCCTTCTCTTGGATAGACAACAGTTTTGGAAAAGGTGCTGCAACTGGACTTCAAACCCGGGAATATCAACGGCTTCGATCCAGGCCGTACTTCAAATCCCAAGAAGCTTCCATTAACTTCAACTTCGATTCGAACTATCAATAATCTTTCACCGCCATGGCCGTCAGCCCTCCTTATGACACTATCAACCCTTCTGGGGCTACCAAGCCTTCAAGTGTTATGATAGTAAGCATACTTCTACCGATTCTGGCTGTCTTTGCGGTCTTGGCCAGGTTCAACATTCGCCGAAGCCAAAAGGCTGGGTTGAAGTTGGATGATTGGGTCATGATTCCTGCTAGCCTCCTGGTTGTTGGAATGGGTATCTGTGGTATACTTGGTATGGCCGCCCTCTTTTATCGACCATTGACTAATTCGTGAAAGGTGTACATAAAAAGGTCTTTGGCTACCATTCTCCAAAGGGAGAGAAGTATATCCTTGATCCAGTTATCACATACGAACAAAAGGTAGGCCGCAGTGCCTTTGATTTTCCGACCAAGTTTTTCATAGGCTAACAAAAAATACCATGCTGTAGCTGTATTATTCTTTTCAATGGATCCAGCTCGGAGCTCTGGCGTTTATTAAGCTGGGAGCACTTGCTTTCTACAATCGCATCTTTTGCTCACATGCCGCCTCTAACAACAGATTTTCAATCATTTGTCATGCTTCGAGCTGTGCAGTAGTGATATGGTTTGTTGTGGTTGCCTTCGGTCTTGGCTTCGAATGTGGCAATCACCTAAGTTCCTTCTGGCTTACACAAGCCCAGTACCTGGAATACTGTGTTATCGGTGGAGAGAGATTTGTTCAAGCCTACACAATATCCAACTTCGGCTTGGATCTATGGATCTTACTTCTGCCGGTACCGAAGGTATAACTTTCAAGTTGCACCAAAGGGCCATCTATTGTATAGCTAACACGTAGAACGTAGATATTTACTTTACACACATCATTCGGTCGAAAGATTGCGATCACCGGTGTATTTCTCTTGGCTGCTGTGTAAGTTCCAGACTTACATTTGCTGTGAATGCTACTGACTAGAGCAAAGTGGCTTGGGGGCATCTCTCGCTCGTATGATTGTTATAATTCAAGAGTTTCACAGTAAGAATAACCTATGTCTCTCCGGGATGATTTGAAGCTGACATCTTTTAGTCAGTTACAGCGCCCTGGGTGATTATCGCCGTGAGTTATCTAGACTCCATTTAGGATCGTAAATCATGATCTAATGAATAAATCCAGTTCAAGTCACGCTCGTAGTTTTCTGGGCCAACCTAGAAGCGCCCATGTGCTTACTCGCTGTCAATCTTCCATCCTTATGGTCATATAAAAACTCACCTCACCTTTCGCCAAGTCAAATCTTATCAAGCATTCGGAGTGCCATTAGCCTACAATCTTCACGCTCTACCCGCCAACAGCATTCCTCGATTCATCTACAGCATAGGGATGCAACTACTGCTGATGGCCGATCTTCGAACTCGGGCTCATCGCAAACCAAAATATTCGACGGAAACGGCAAGGTCGATTCGTATGCGATGTATGATGTTGAGGCGCAGAACCACGCATCTACTATGCCACAGGGGACCATTAAAGTCGAATCAACCGTTCTTCAAACACGGGATCAGCAAACCAACCAACTCAACGTTTAGTCGGTATGTTTAAAATCACGCATCCCACGTCTACAAATAGTAATCCTTATTGGAGGGGTGTCGAACATGATGGAGGAGATAGTTATACGTCGTGGAATCCAAGATCTAGCGCTCTCATACCCCAAGTCATAGAAATTTGAGAACTTTGTTCGCTTCGTATTTTGGCTATTTCACATTGTGATGATTGACTCGAAGTTCAGACGAAATTTCAACCACGAAACTGGAGGTAGTAACTTATATGCAGAGAAAGTCTAAAGCATACTCAGTTGAATAGAACAAGCTGGACCTATAGACCCGACGGACTCTGTGCTGAACAACTGAATGTGGTATTTATTAAGCTGTAACTACTCTATCTCTATCTTCGGCCTTATTAATTGCTCAATTCTTCGAAGGTTCTCAGTCCGTACCTGATATTTCCTCCCAAAAAGCTTTTGCCTACAGCATCACCCGCAAATACTCGCATCTCATCTTCGTACTTCTTCAAGCTGTCGATACTTACTCCGCCTCCAACAAGCCAACCTTCTTTGATACACTTAATCAAAGCTGCGGCCGACTTTATTGCAGTAACAGATCCCACGCCAGCTGTGGGACTCATGGCATGGATTGAATCGCCTAAGAGCGTGACGAACTTCTGTGTGTTCCATCGTTCAATATCAGGATTGGCTGACTCGATTGCGAGGATTGAAGTTTGGTTTGTTGTTTGAGCAGAGAATATAATATGGAATGAGGGGTCCCAGTCTTTGGTCATTCTCAGGGTCTCGGCCGCAGCTTCTTCGGGGCTGAGCTTGAGCAGTTTCTTGTCGTCCAGTTCGAAGATATCTTTGCAGCCGCCCAATACCCAATAGATATAATCCTCTGGTAAGTCCTTTCGAAATTCGTTCTGCTTGAATCGAAGGGGTTCCAGGAGGCAAGTCAAGGCTCTGCCTTTAGACTTGTCTTGAATAATCGAGTAGAAATCGGCATGTGGATTCAGCTTTTTCTCCACTTCAGGTGTAAGGTTTGTCTTTCCGTAGAACCAGCGACCTTCGGTATCCATGAATTTGGTGTTTGGAAGGAGTTGTTGCTTGATTCGAGACCTGGCTCCATCTGCTCCTACGAGGAGTGAACCAAGAGTCTCACTTCCATCGCTGAAATACACTTTCACTGCAGAGGCGTCGGAAGTAACTTCGTATTTGCTGAATTCCTTCCCGTAAGAAACAAATTCTTCCAGGCCTTTGATCAAGACTTTTCTCAAAACAGTTCGGTCCGCATTCAAAGGCTCAGGCATTTGGTCGAACGGAGGTGTCTTAAACTTTTCTCCAGTCAAGGCATCAATTAAGTGGTAGAGCTCCTCGGCTGTTGAAGCCGAAATTGCACTGGATGCTCGTAGCTCATTGAACAACTCATCGGGGAGAGTCTCTTCCAGAGCAGTAATTCCAGGGCCAAGGATACGGACACGGTAGCCTTGGGAGCGCGTGTTAAGGGCTGGATCTCGTTCAAATATTATGAATGGAATATCTGCTTTCATGAGCCCCTGCCCCAAGACTAGACCACTGATTCCAGCGCCACAAATGATTATTGGGAGAGGTTGTGACATTTTGCTAGTGTTTGCAGAAAAGATTGGCGGAGTAGGAGCTGGTTGCGTTGCCGTCATAAAATGTGAGATGCAGCCCACAAAGCTCGGATATTTAAGGGGGAGAGAACTTGGTAGCGAGGATCGGAGAAGACCACAACCCTCGAAACCTCCAGTGCCTAGACTAGCGGCTGACTCAAATGGACCCCAACTCCGTGTTTCCAACAGTGGCGGGGTAATCTAAAGACCGCTGCAAAGGCACACGTCATCGCTATCATAACTGCCTAGCTTAGCTGCTACAGCAATTTACCTGTTTGATTATTTATCTCGATTTGGCGAGGCGAGCGCATACCTGACGTTACCTTGGCTACTGCATGATCCAAAAATATGCCATTTACCCGGTTGGTGACTGAAATTGCCCAGTTTCTTTCTTGCAGATGCAGGCGACCGAGGTGCAGCGCATATATTAATATGCGGGTATTCTACATTTGGCAACAGACTGTGTTGATCTTGACCCCCCGCCCAGTTCTGCGACCTTTCCTGGTTTGAATTTTTATTTACTAAATTGCCTTGCCATTTACATATAATTTTGTCAAACAGAAGATCTCAGAAGCTCTGATAATGTAAAGAAGTCCCGCATGTTTAATAATGATGCAAAGGGATCGAAAACCTGTATTTCTAGTACTGTAATGTTGAAATTGGGACCTCGCCGCGATTAACCCACCAATTCGGTACCTAACAACTGTATAATCATATAATGAACATAGTTATCTTCCTATTTATTCCTCGGATGAAGATACATGAATCCAAGGTGGCGTTGCACTCCCGTCAGCAGAATACTCATAGCCATTCGGACAGTGTGTAGAATAGTTGAGATGCGGAAAGCCTGTAACGTCTTGGCTCATATCGCGATAGCAAGCAGTGTGATCTCTGGCCCATGCCTCCATTTTGTCCCCTGCCGTATTTGAGGCGTTAGCTCTTGCTCTACCAGATGTGTTACCCGAAGAAAGCTAGTAAAGAAGTCCAGAAAAAAGTGTGAGTACACAATATGAGTATATATACAAAAAATTCATACTCACAGCTTCTACACATTCGCGACTGCATCATTCCAGGTGCCTCTCCCTTTGAGAAACCAGTATAGCGTGGTGTATCGTCAGCATGACAGATAATGTCTTGGCGGAGAAAATCGTAGCAGTGCATATTATGATCGAAAGCCACGCCTCCATCGTCTGGTCGTACCCTACCTGACATAGCTTCGATGTACGAGTCTCGCAGTTTTTTCTATAACTAATTAGTGGGAATGAGATGCTTGCCCGAAGGTACTCACCAAGCAATGGAGACTATGATAGCTGCTAATAACATAAATCCCTTTCTCGCTATCAAGTGGCGATTCCTTTGCCTGTGGAAGCATTTTTTGGTTTACGAAATCGTGAGGTAGAGCCACTATTCCTGGTTCAATAACCCACGAATCCCAAGTAGCATCGGCAACGGCACTGTTGTGGTGGGCGAACATAGTTATGTCCCGGAAGGGTATTGGGACATCATTTGTGAGACCTGCGTAAAGAGATTTCTCTGGACTATAAGTCTTTGCAAGTTCAAGTTGAAGGTACGAATTCCAGCCTGATATAACTAGCCAAATAAAGTTACAGATACATGAAAAGACAAGGAGCAAGACCAGAGTTCTGTTTGCGGGAGGACGGGGAAAACTTGAGCGCATAGAGCAAGACGGAGCTGAGCAGCATTGATGATGTTCATCGTCGACCAAAGGGTCGTATCCTTTCTTTCTAGAAGACATGGCGATAATCATCAAATGACTGCAAAAGTTGACTCGTAATATCGTATCCTGTTGCTAAAGAAACAGTAAGCTCACAAATAAAGGAGTCTGGACCAAAAGTCACACCCCAATCTACTTGCAAAAAGAAGACAAGATTTCTAAAAAAAATCTTACCCTTTCGGGATGAGCTGTCGAGAAGGAAAGCCTAGTCCATAAAGAGATACCGAACCATGTATTGTCGACGTGGTGTTTGGCCCATCCTTGTCGAAGCCCGGGTAATCAAACGTCACGACAGGGCTGAATTACACCGACCGTCCTGCGAACCCTAATTAACTGCCGGGAAGTGCTCATCGCCGGTATTTACGATGCGGCTGAGGGGCGCAGTCGGTTTCTAATACGACATCTTACAGGGGCTTATGTGAGGGGTGTGCATCCACGCTGTTCCGTACCATTGATGAAAAAAGCCAAGACTATGGCATGTGTTGTACAAGCGATTGAATATGCCTGCCCAGTGCCCATGTATTCCGCAGTCGTTTCAATGGTCCCACACCGATGTATTTTTTGCCACGATATGCCCCAAAGTGGCTTGTCCATTCCCTGTCACAGCTAGAAAATTTGGAACGTGACTTTTTTAGGTGACCTTGATGAAATTTCATCAATCGCCCACAAGAAAGTAGTATGAACACTCTTGCCAGGATATAGGCCCATTCCATTTTCTTCGCCATTAGCTCTGAGATATTCCAGACATAGAGAATGCTGTTGACTGATTCAGCGAAGCGGCTGGCGACTTATCCTTCCACACTTACCGAGTGTGAGTCCAGTGTCGGAATTGAAGACGGCCAAAGCCTTCTTCGCCATACCCACTATGTCCCACGCTTCAGGCGTTGGCCTTCAGTCTCTCCAATCGCCATCACATTTCTCCTCCTTATTGTCGGCATAGAAAGCTATCTCCTGTTCCAAAGTCGATCATCTGAACTTCTATTGACCCCGAGTAAGCTCATTTTCCCTATACTTCAGCATCTTATGCACTCCTAATATTGTCTGTTAGATGGTCTCAGTAGGGAGAGGCTAGTGGAAAGGACGACATATCTTCCCAGTGTCTATACATCAAAGAACGAGACCGAGGCCGACTCGGCATGGGACTTTATTAGTGCAGGATTTGGAGTTGTTGCTATCGAACCGCAGTATGCAAAGGAACAAGGTTTGCCCCAAAGTTTGGTATGGAGAGAAGACACCAGTAAACGAGTCTACGTTATTGAGGCATACCATGCAATTCATTGTGTTGTAAGTTGTTACTCCTGGCATCAGTCCACCATTTTCGTTGTTATAGATAACACGATTGAAGACCGTGAGGGTTGACAGTGATGTAATATAGCGGATACTTCGCAGCCACTATTTGGCGCTGTTAAGAGGGAAAGAATGGAACTGGCCGTTTGAGCATGATATGCATTGTTTTGACGGGTATGTTGATCTTTTTGACATTCCTTCGCGAAAGCATCCTTCTTGTTTTAGTGACGGCGGCAAGCGTACACCACAAAACCCCATTCATCTTTATGACATGCCTCCAAACAGCTCCAATTACAAACACTATCTCTAACTTTGATATTCAACAGTCTGCGAGAGTACATCATGTGTAATCCGGACGATACACTCCTGTGGACTACGGGCCATCGAGATTCTGGCCATGGCCAAAAGAAGACTTGCCAGGACTGGGACGCTTTGAGAGACTGGGCAGCAGAGCATACTATCTCTTATTTTGACTACGAACGAGATTTCAGAGATAAAACAATATTGGGTCATCACGCCGGAGATGGACTTCCAATAGGTAGTTTTTATGACCACTAGTCAATATTTCATTTTTGATTCTCTTGATTTTTCTTTCATTTTTGGATTAGAATACCCTACTTTACGGTACTAAAACTGCCAAGCGCCAGGTGAACCTCCTCAAAGCTTGATCTGACCCCCGAAAGAATAATGATTTAAATACGTACTACTAAGTAGTCTAAGTCCTTACTTAACATAGTATCTCGCCCTTTGAGAACCCCAAGCTTGGGCTAATTGCAATCCGCGCCCCCACTGGCTTTGGAAGCTCCATTTCGGAATAGATCGACTCTACCTGGAGAAATTCTTTCTATATACGAGGCAGAAGAATCCAGAGCTAGTATATGTACGCTCGCAGACCACGAGAAGTAATACAGACGACTTTTCTTTTATTACTCAAAATAAGGATCGTGCCTAACAGTGAAACGACGAAAAAGAAGTCGCTGCATTGTACGATCACCTGACCAACGGTTTTCTCCTTTCAAAACCAAGAACACATGCTCGGAGTGGAGCCAGATGAGAACCATGACAAAAAAAAAGAGGGCATCGGATTGACCCCGAGAGTTCAGTTGTAGTATTTCTGGCGAGGCGAACGGATTTCACCTGCAAGGTAAAACCGCCAACTGGGCGCCAACTGAGTGTTCCGATCATTCTCGGTCACCCCTGGACACCCTATAGTAGCATCCCCAAACATTATTTCCAACAACACTAGCCCCTCGGTGTGACACACATCAACGGGCAGATCGATCGGCATCGCACGATCTGCACAGCGGCCCGAAAAGGCACCACGAGTTGGGATTCCGCTCCTGACACCTGCCCTTTTCGACCTGGAGTTGGAGAGCTATTAAATATAACCAACATCACTTCGAATAGATTGGCATGGTAATATATAACTATGTTGCCATTAATATATATCAGGCAGCCGATGGGTGATGAAGCTGTCGACCTAAGGCGTAGTACATACTCGGACATGCAATCAATGAACTCGATTTCTTCAGCCAGGGAAGTTGAGGCACAGTATCCAAAAATGGGCAGTCTCTATGATCGAGACCTTGTTCCTAGTCAAGTGCATGCCAAGACTCCGTAGAAATGTATCCGTGCGTCGCCACTGAGGCTTCGGTATCAAAATAGGGAAGGTAAGGCGAAACTGTGACCGGTGCTGCAAGCTTGAGGTAGCATAAGTATCGATGTTTTTAGTAAAGGCTTTTAGTGTATAATAACGTGACTCGGACGGGCGCGTCTGTAAAGAACGATGTCTAGCTTCCGAAGTACGGCATTACGCAGATGCATATAAGTCAAAATCAGCAGTGTCTATAGCTTCTAAGTCAGAGGTCTTTGTCTTTTGGTCATGCGTACGACAACCCTCTTAATTGACCATTAATTAGTCACCAACAGCCCTATTTTGTAATCGAGAACGCCAACAGGAAGTACTAATACATATATATATACGAAAGGATCCCACCGAGATACTCAAACTTACATATCTGATGTCTTCGCCCTACCCTCTTTCAAGTCGCCACTTTGACCATCTTCTTGTATCGCAGCACAATTTCTCAGTAAGAGCCTGTACCGTCTGATTCGCCAATATCTATTGCGACTGCAAAGGCGCGTCGCACTGCGGCATGACCCAGTTCCGTAGCTTCACGGCAACCACCGAGTCCAAACCCATCGTTGAGATCGACTTCTACATCGAGTCAATAGTGGCCACATCCACCGATTTTCAATTTCGCCATCTGCTCGGTAACGACAAGGGATGTGAAGTTCACCATTGCTTTTAGGTTCCCGTAAGCAATCACCTGCTCAAGGGTCTGCCCTTTGCCCAGTGAAGCTTCTGCGCCCACGTCTTTTTTCACAAGATTAGCGAGGCGAACATCACGTACTTGACTGGGCGGACCTGAGTACATGGTGCTGTTATGGACCGTAGCGTTAGTCAAGGACTCGACATTGACGCCGATGATGGCTTGAGACAACCTAGCAGTAGGGTTTATGGCAGAACTAAGAACCAGATCATAAAAACACATACACATGAGCCCGCCGAGGCCGGTGAAAGTGACACCGGCGCCTTGTAGAGCATTCTGGCTCGTTCCGTCATTTACAGTAAAGACGTACCCTCGATCCAGCCGAAGTTGACTGTTATAAAACGAGTGGGGCCGGCTTGCTGCCCCTGGTGACCTAAAAGTTTTTGCACGGCGTTCACTGCGTTATAGATGGCATGCGCACGGGTGCTAATAATGCTACTGAGGAAAGACAGAGAGACCAACAATGACAGGCTGATTACCGCGAATATTTAATGAACAAATAATTTCAGAACTGGTATCGTGTTATTCGGCTTTGGAATATTTTGCACTACAATTTTGAGGAAATATATAGCTTTTTCAACTGGTCGCAGGCTGTACTCTCAGCGGGCCGTACCCTTCAATTATTCAATATGAGTGGCGATTTATCAAATTAGAATCGAAATGTTTAAAAGTACACTCGTCCATTTCGGACTGCATTCGCAGTTGAGGACCTCCAGCATCTCGACCAGAGCAAGAGAAGACCAATCTCGAACTGCATTTTTCAACAGTGTCAAACCTAAGCCCTATTCTGGACATTCTTACTCATAGCTCGGACCTTGTGGCCGTATTTGTACAACACGTATGGGACAGGTGCCATAACGGTGGCGATGATTGCCACAATCGTCAGCGCCCAGTGAGGACCCAAAACATCATACATCCTGATCGAGGCTGGAGTCAACGCGCCAGCGATGACATAGCGGGCAAAAGTCATGAAGCCCAAAGCAGAAGCCGCGTATTGCAGATATACAAATATGATGTACATATAGGAGGTTGTAAAGATGCAAACTAGGGCGTAGCCAAATACGCCGGAGGCAATGATGGGTGACCAGATGCTGATACCACTCTATGGGTATACGATTAGTATTATAATAAAAGAACAAGCCATTGTTCACTCACATAACAGGTCCATGCCATCCAAAAGAGCGAAATGGGCATCAAAATTGAAGCGCCTGCCATTGCCCAGTAAAGCGAAACCTCAGGCTGTAGGGGTCTTCCTGAGGCCATCGATTTCATAGCCGCCTTTTTAGTGAGGTGATAAATGTAGGGGATCATGGCAACGGCTATGAAGACACCCGGTAGCATGGCAGCCCAGATGATGAAGGTCAAGCTCGTAGAGATACCGTACGTCTGGGTGAAAATGTAAGAGTAGCCGTTCAGAAATGTGAAGAGTACGAAGTACAAGAGTACTAGGTAGAAAGTGAAGATGAGAATAATGGGCTCAGTCCACATCAGAGTGAACGGACGATACAGGTTGGTAAGTAGCCGGGGGCCGAGGGAGCTTGCTGATGCATGCTCAGCGCGATATCTGTCGTCGCCGGTGAGATCGCGTAGGTGCTTCGCTTTCCATTCTAAAAGCAAAGGACTGTATGTTTCTGGCTGGGCAAGTAGTACGAAGACTAATGCCGCCCCAATAATAATCATAGAGATCCAATCAGCCCAAGCAAAACCAATTTCCGGTGTATAGGCGCCGATTACTGGACCGAGAATTGGGCCAGCGTATGCACAAAATGTACCGAAGGGCAATCCAAAAGGAATCTGCATGGGAGTCAAAATGTCGCCCATGGTTCCGCCTGTTACTGTCATTGGAGTGGCCGCAAACAAGGCGCATAAGAAGCGGAAGGCTAGAGCTGCTCCAAAATTGGGTGCTAAAGCTTTGGCCATTATGAAGAGCATGACAAGTATCATTGTGCTGAAGTAGATAGCATTACGACCAAAAGTTTCGGAGAAAGGGCCGGCGAATAACGAGCCTACGCCAACCCCGATGAGAAAAATGCCTGAGATATCCAGTCAGTTCTGATAATCATAGATATTGACGATCAATAAAATAAGTTCTTACCAGTGGTCATAGATCCGGCCATGGGCTCGACGCCAAAGTGTTTATTGAAAGCCTCTTGAGTGGGACCCTCGACCGATGTCGGTATTGTCAAAGCAATTGCAAGTACGCAGCAAGTTACGAGTGCCATCCATTTGCGAGTCAATGTCCATTGCTGGGGATTATTTGGGTCATTGTCCTTCCAACCAACCACAAACACAACGCTGCCGTCTGCCCCGTTGGGTCGAGAGACAGTGACACCAGGCACTAGGGGTGTGTCGGCGAATGATGACAGTGGTCGCGTTTCTTTTTCTTCTCCAGTTCTAAGCATATCCGTAGATGTATTTGTGGGAGAGTCAGCGAGGGGCCGCTTGATCTGCCGCGCAATGGCCAAATCCACCTGTACTTCCTGCCTCAAACGACGATACTGGAAGAATGACTGCATGATGTTAACAAATCCAGGAAACCACTCGAAGCGTCAATCTTCATCCAATTACACTCGAGTTGATTGCAGTCGACTGCTGTTGATCGTAGGCCAAAACTTTGAGAACGAAAACACACAATACAAAAGATGGTGCGCGAGAAGAAAGTAACAAAGTGTCATTTAGACAAATACAACGGAAATAACTGCCATTTAGCGATAATTTCTAAGCAACGATTTCAAAGCCGGTTCAAGTTTGATCCGACTACGCATGGACCCCGGTTCAGAGTTGGAAATAATCCTCTGTTGGGTTGGAAGTGTTGGGTTGGACGTAATCCTGATTGGGTTGGAAGTAACCCTCTGTGGGAATACCAGGGTAATCAACGTGAGCGTATCCATTTTCGGAAGGATGCTGCTTTCTAAAAGCATGGATAATTTGAATGGAGAAATATAGAAATGAGAAATGGGCGTCAACTTCGTCACGTGTAAGATTGAGGATGAAGCTCAGGAAGTCTCTCTCTCCACTCTCACTATCCCACAAAGGCAATTGTCTCATTCGGAGCCGTAAGAAACACGTACTAGTCCAGTTCAAAGTTTCCAGACTTTCCAATGTCGTCCCATGCGCTCCAGAATACCACCGAGCTCCCCTTGACCCTCTGTGCCGCCCTCCCATCTCTTTGGGCCAGCAAGGTAGCTCACAAAGCCTTCAGGGCCAGACACAAACAGCACCCTTGAATCAATACCGGTCCGTACCGGATCAGACTTTACCGGACTCCTTGTATTCAGCAGCGACGATATTCGTTTCCGGTCGAGAATATTTCCTTCTTCGTCCACGATATACTCTACTTGCAGATTCTCCGGATGCTTCGTTTGCAGATTTTGAAGCTCCTGTACCACATATCCGGCATCCCCACCGTTCACGGATGTAATACCAAGGCCCCCTCCTTCGCAGTCCTCACGTCTTCGATTTGCCCAAACAATATGTATCTTCGGCAGCGCTTCTCCTTTCCTCCTTTCCAGCAGTGTATGGATGACCTGTAAAGCAGGAGCAATACCAGTTCCACCAGCTAGGAAAACAACATTCGTAACCTCACCCAACTCGACTTCAAACTTCGGGCCTCTCAGCTCAACCCTTCCTCCCACAGGCAGATTGTGCAGATACCCAGAGACCTCTCCTTTGTGCTCCTTCCGTATCAAAAACCGTATGTCCCCGTCTTGATCTCCCTCTCTCGGTGGCAGAGGCGTATACGCTCTCGCGATTTGCAACTGTGGCTGCTTTACCTCCACAGACCACGTACCCCTCTCCCACCATTCCTTATACGGATCTACGTATTTGGTGCTCGCATCTTTCGTCCCGGGTCGGAGGGTAAGAACGATACTCGTTGGAGAGACTTCTTCTCTGCTAACAATCGTGAAGGGTGTGAATCGTGGAGGGTCGAAGATCTCTGGATCTGGATCCGACAAATAGGAACATAGACGATACATCAACGAGCAACTTATGGCAAGGACGAAGGCGCTTTCCCATCCCAGTCGAGGCCGGCGTATCCTCTGCCATTGAGAGCTACCTGGGACAGCTCTGCGGGGCCTGGGCTCAATGGTGTGGCGTTGCAGCATAGAAGTCGAGGTGGAAAGAAGTCGCTTCAGGGAGAAAGATCGAAGATGCACATAGCTGTGTATTTCCAGATGACGAGTTGACCCGATGTTGAAATATGAGAGGCATTGCCTTATGGCTGGTCGTGCAAGTGCCATAGAAAATATTCATACAATTTGTCGCGATGTTGGAGACGCGATTGATATATTTTCTGCCAAGCGGGTTCGGTCGGCGGTGAACATCCCCTTAGTCTGCCCCCTGAATCTACCCTTCGATCCCCAACCTCCATGAATCCTTCCGTTACCAGTAATTCGTACAGGCCGTTACAATCAGCTTGAAAAGATTTTACTACCCCGGTTTATAACGCCTCCTTTCGAGATATTTCTGCCCCGAAAGGCGCCGGCAGCGAGCTGCGGAGGCACAATCATCCAATGGCCGCTTCATTTTTCTGAAGTTCGAGGATCCGGACGTGAATGATATGAGTTGGAGCCTTTGATTTGGCTGCATTAACGAATACAGGATTGTTGCGTAGAGTTATCGTGGACCCATATTTAAAACTCGAGTAAATTCTCGAATTAGAAAGATCTCTAACGTCCCGATGCAACAATTAGGGTGGCTGGTAATGTTAGTGGCTAGTAACCAACCACTTATTTAAACGTCCAAACGGCCATCGTTCTACATTCTTCAGACCTCTTCCCATTAATTAGTTTTTTTGAATTCCCATTGTCCGTACCTTCGTAGACACCTTTCTATTAGCACAATCTCGATTCCAGTCTTCGAGTCCACTAGCATCACTTCCAAATAAAGTTTTAATAACAACAAGAATACTTCCTTCCCCTATCGCTCGGTGCAAACGTAGTGACCAACAATGGCGAACTGTCCCGCGATCTCCACTCCACAGAACTTGAAAAGAGAGCGTAGTCCCTCGACCGATGTTTATTGCTCTGAAAGTCAACCACCAGCGAAAAAACGAAAGGTCCCACGAACTCCGTCAAAGAAGACTTCGCCAAGAACGAAACTTCAGACCCCGCTGACGCCACCTCTAGAGACTTCACTGAGAACTGAACCTCGAATCCCACACAGACCCTCAAAATGTGCTTTGAAGAAAGTCGAAGCTGCGAAAAAGAAACAATGGCAGGAAGACTGGACCAGGTGGGTATCACGTGAGAAGTGGGCGAAGGACAAAAGCTACAAGCAACCTGTGGGGTCGGAAGTAGTCCATAAGAGTGAAGGTAGGTCATATCTATATATTCGTTATACGCTGGTACTGACATGTCACAACAAAAGCCATGAAGTTCTACCTTCTCAAACAAGACGAAATGGACACTCTGCCACATGAGGAGTTTGAGAACCAAAACAACCCAGGTCAGCCAGGGCGGTCTTACCTCCACAATGACGTGAAGGCGTTGACATACGGAAAACTGGCTAGGCTCGCTGGAGTGCACAAGGAGGATTTGAAGGAGACCGAGCTTTTGCGCCGCGGCCGCATGATCTTCGAGCAGAAGTAAGTTATAGGTGTGCAGTATGCTGCGGAATCAGAGCTAAGTATTTGAACAGCCAAGAAAAACGCCGGTTGAAGAACCCCAACAAGCCCTTGAGAATCGCTACCTTTGACAAAGTTGACAAGATTTCTCACCGCGATTTCAGAGATTGGACGATGGCTGGCCCAGGGGAGCCGTCACATAGACCTTATGGACATTTTTACCAATTTACCACTGATGGTTAGCCAGCCAATACTTTGACGGCTTTTGGTGCTGTCACATACCCGAATTGGGCCATTATACCAGAGTAGATGGCTAGACTAAAGTTTGAAGTAATACATGGAAGCGGCTGGGAAGGGGAAAAAGGGGAGGCTTCGTGCGAAGTTGCGGGTTGTAATTATTACCTGCACTAAGATTTGTTTTTGACGCTATCGTCGATAGCAAATATATGTCATTTCAAACGTCATCATAGAATCTCTTCAATACGGGTGACTTTCGTATTAGTTGCGTCCCGTGATAACGTGTCGGCCTCAACCTCGGAAACTAGCTCCGGGGTCCACAAAATCTGGAATCAGATCCCGGAAACCAAATCTTCCTTCTACCATGCTACTTGGAGCCACGGCCGTTCAACTCGATTGATCTCGCCAGCGTCCGGATCGATCGAAATCGCTTCATGAGTATTATCTTCGATAGACGAGGAACAGGAGCAGCCACAAACCCCTGACTCGGGCCCGGAGGAAGACAACAAACGCGTCTTCCTCCACTCTCCTCGGCTTCTCCCCCTCATGAACAAGAACTCCGTGCTCTTGACTTATTCGACCCACAATCCAACCCCGCTGAGCCGTGTTGCGAACTCGAGCAAACCCTAGAAAAGATGCAGGCTGCGATTCTTTGGTCAGAGCTAATGTTCCGGCGTTGACTAGAGCCTCATTTCTATGCGGGTATACCGAGAATACTTCGGCCATGATAGTTACAGCGAGTTGGCTCTCGTGAATCGTGCCAGTGGCGAGCTGCTGCAGGTCGTTGAAAATGAGACTCCCTGAGATTTTGTTAGCTCATAATCTTTGATTGATTTCCCAAACTCATTCGGGAAGTGGTACCATCATATACCTCAAGCATGAAATCGGATGGTAGCCTCTCCTTGATAGGCTTGATCAGGGTGTACAAAAAAAATTAAAAAAATCAATTTAAATTAAAATAATTGATTAAAATTAAATTAAATTAAAATAGTACTTTTTTTAAAAGAATTAAATTAATTATTTATTAAAAAA
>QGMK01000455.1:0-24502 GCA_007825345.1 Lachnellula suecica
GGCCACGGGAGCGGCGCTGCAGATGCTCGAGCGCCACACTGGCGGGGTCACGTCCGTGGTCTTCTCTCCTGATGGTACCCTATTGCCAATCCTACGGGTATTCAGACATTGGGTTATGGAAAGCGATACGAAAATTCTTTGGCTGCCTCCAGATTATCGGGAAACTGCTTCAGCTTTTAAAAACGGAAGGCTTGTTATAGGGCATTCATCTGGGAGGATTTCATTCTTTTCTTTTAGAAAGGATGCAAAATTTATTAAGTAATACTGGAAATATTTCCAATTTTTTGAGGGTTTTAGGGAACCATTTATTTAAATAGTATCTTAAAATCGCCACTTGCCTTCTAGTATTTTCGACACAAAATTTGTTCAAGATTTTGATTGCGAATTTCGTGCTTTGACCAATTACGCCACCACAATATGGCGCAGCAGCCACCACTGTACCTCCAGCCATTGTTGGCCTTTTTGCCTAAGGTCTCTAGATTCGACCACAGCGCAACGATCCGAGGTACCAACCCTCGTGGCGATCTTGCATGAATCTGCACGTTATAACCGCCACAAAACTATTGACGAGCTCCCGTATCATGGGAAGGCCTAAGAACTTGACTAAGGCCCTTCTATAGGTTTCAGAGGTGTGCAAACTCGGTGGTGTAGTTATTAGGATCGAAGTCTATGAAGCCATGAAAGGAGACGTTTTGCAAATCAGACGCGATGGCGACAACGCGAATGTTATTTTTTAGTCGGAAGCATCTAGGGTACCCGGGAATGGCCTCGGAATCTAACGTCTATCCCTGCGTAACGGAAAACCCTACGTGCCGGAAAATCCAACGGGTACATTGACTTTAAGCATCGTAAAATCTATGCACACCGTAATTTCTCTTATTATTTTTTGTAAGTTATATCCCGTGGCCACTCCCGAACATCCTTTATGCCTCCAACTGAAAAAGTTACATTCGCGTCGTCGCCCTACGCCTGATTTGTAAAGAGTCTCCTTTTATAGCGTAACAGACTTTCTTTACTGCGTCACCCAGCTTATACTATCCCTAAAGCATATAAAAACGTCTTATTTAAGCTCTAAATCCCTCCTAATAAGTAGGAAATCGTTAACAGCCCTATAGCGGCTGTGGCGTCCAAATTCATATAGAATCGCCACGCGGATCGGTACCTCAAATCCAGCGACCCAGCACGGCACATGATTACCACACCAGCTGACTGAATTTTACTTATATAATCATTGCCAAGCATACCTATAAATTTGCTCCTCACAACATCTATATATACATTCAAGGGCAAGTTAAATGAATGAAAATCTTATTTAGCATAGATAACGTCTGTCCCTGCGTGCCGAAACGCACCCCGTAACGAAACAAATCCATAGTTTATCAATTACAACTTTTTTCTTGCTAGGTCTATGAATTTGTGCTTAAAATATTAGTTTCTTTAAATATTTCTCCCTAATGAGGCCACTTAGCAAGAACAAAATAATTATAATTGATTGTGCTATCGATCGTTTTAATTATACTATTAATCACTGTTTCGGCTATACCCCTATGTTTAATCAAAACCATTAGAGTCTCTTTAAATTCGGAGTACTTAGGGAAAGGTGCTATATCGGAAGAATATAGCTCTAATTTTTGAAAATATTTAAAGGGAAAATGATACAGCCCGGGAGTTTCTCCAATGTGAAGAGAGGGGTGCATCAACGCCACATATTTTAGCTTCATTTTGTGCTTATTAATATACCTTAGCGGGGTTATATTATATTGTATAAATCCGGGCTCGCTATATTTTTACTCAGCCACTACTTTTAGGCCTGGTCATATATATGGCGTAGTTGCACGTTTCTCGAACTTTCTATGTGTAGGTAGGCGGCAGCGCGATGGTGCCTGAGCGCTGGAGCTCGTTAGGCTAGGCAAGTGAGAGTCAAATATATTAAAATCTTTACAATCTACTAGAATATTCTGGGTTTATTATATAATATACTTAGAAATCACGTAGAGATATTTCATTATTTAAAAATCAGCCCCCCCCCAAGCCCCCTCTGTATCAAAGTTATTAAAAATATAAAGAATATAAATTAAACTACTTGATGATATCGAATTGGCTGCAATCGACCTTAGAGGCCTAAAATAGAGGCGTCTCTCTATTAGCATTTATGGCGTTAGCACTATTCTTAAGCAGCAAGTTGACTACCGCCCCGTGCCCGTTTCTAGCAGCCCATAATAGCGGCGTCTGATCGTACCCATCTTTCGAGTCGACGTCGGCTTGCTTGTCGAGCAGGAGCTTGACTATGGCCTCGTGCCCAATACTAGTAGCATATAACAGCGGCGTCTGATCGTACCTATCTTTCGAGTCGACGTCGGCTTGCTTGTCGAGCAGCAGCTTGACTACCGCCACGACCCCAAAGTATGATGCTAGATGAAGTCCTCTCATGTCCTTCGGAAATATTTGGCTATATTCCCTGTCTCCTAAATACCATTTTTCAGCTAGTAGCCCTTGACTTGATCCCTCGACCTGGGCCTCTTTATAGAGAAATTCTATAACACCTTGACACAAAGTCGAAGACTCCCGAGCATGATGACCCCAGTTATGTGCTGCGTAGTCGTACAACTCATAGGATTGAAGCCGCTGTTCAAACTCACTGTCGTTATGGCAAATTCCACTCTCGAATTGGTCGAATGAGAGGTACGTAACACAGATTGTTGTGACATTGGCATGCGCATCAGGGAACCACTTTTTCTGTGTCCGGTTAAAGTATTCTTGGGTCGTATAATGGACTAAGCGGATAATCCTACTTTCCTCATCGATTGTAATTAACCCAGCACATACAGAGACTATATCTTCGACCTCTGAAAGGTTTTCTTCGTCAAGTTCGGATTCCTGGATCTCTACGGCAAGCGCATGTTGAAGTTCCGAAATAGTTAGTGGCCTCTTTGCACAAGTAATCCATAATAGAACTTGCTTAGCAAGCTCTTCTTGGTCTTTGACCTGACCGTTGATCCGTTCCATGGCATCTTCATATGCGTGGTCATATGCTCCAGATCCTGTGGCCAAATTCTTTGAAGCAGCTCGGACAGCCTTTAGCGATCTCTTCCCGGTTAAGGATTCAAGATGGAGTTGTGCAAGCAAAAACCTAGCAAGGTTAGCGTGATTCAGCTAGTACTTGAAATAAATCACATACATCCCATCTACGGCCTTGACGATATTCGCTTTGATTTCTTCTTGTAGTCCAAGATTCTGAATTACAAATCTTGGAAGCCGGAACATATGGCCTTCTAGATATTTTCGTACATCTTCTTCGCTAGCACGGATGTCTAGCTTTAAATCCCTTTCAAACTCCTTTTCAATGCTGGATATCGGCCGTGAAGTGGCAAAGAGATTTGATTCGCACTTTGCTTGGAGGTTGAAGAGTTCTGACAGGAATCTTTGTCGACAACCATCGGAAATTTGGCATTCATCAAGTGCATCAACGATAATAAAGACTCGAGAATATAACGTCGTGACGATCTGTAGAGATTTGGAAATTTCTTCGAGGGATGGCCGTGTTCGTTTTGTTTCATGTCGATCATAAAGCTCCTTCACGGTCCCGGGCAGAGACGGTTGGCTCTCAGCTAGTTGTTTTAGCAGGCTCGCGAGGAAATTGTCAATTTTCTGCTCATTTTGACGCCGGAAATTACAGTAGATATAAGCAATACCAATAGTCAGGTCGTTGGAAAACCGTGTAGTAAGCTCGTCTATTACAATTGAGGTAAGAATTGTCTTTCCTGCTCCTGGAATTCCAGGACAGAACAATGTTTGTTTTTTTGTTTCTCGCCAAGATTGATATTCTGTGGAGCCAAGGAGCCATGTGCCGGTTCCTTCCTGTCGCCGAGCAATAAAGTCGTTTTGCTGAGAGATAAAGTCAATAGGGGTGAGCCAATTCAGAATGGCCGCATGCTCCTGATTCTCTTGGTGCCGAACCAACTTAACCACGTTGTCTCGAGTAAGTCGTCCGTTAAACGCGTTTAGGAATCCAATATTGGTATTAATACGACTCCGAAGCTCGTCGATATCCTCCGGATTCCAATTAAGTCTCTTCTATACTCTTTTGATTCTCTTACCGACACTCCTAGTTTCGGAGCTAAGTTCGCTATTTTTGTCGAGTATTTGTTGTAAAGCGTCGAGAACGTTTTGGCAACTTTTGTCAATGTCCTCCAAGTCTCTTTTCTGGTCGTTGTCGAGCTCTTGATCTGGAAAGGCAATGTCGGCATCCTGAAGAACGATCGAGAGCGTTCTAACCCTATTTCAAACATTAAAATCAATACTCATCGAATTCTATTTTGAACAACGTACTCATCTGAGATAGCCTTGAATTGATTTGGCGCATCCGCGAATTCTTTCCGGATCTTGTTAGTTAGCTGTATTGCAGCGAGGAAATCGCCCACGCTGAATCCAAAGCTCATCGTGATATTACTCTGTTATATACACGGGAAAGCAGGTTGAGAGAAGTGAAGAATGAAAGAAGATTGCATACTGGCTTCGCAAATATGTCGTCTGCGCTCAGCCCACAAGGCTGAATCCAACGCCCTAGGCAGACTTGGGCTAAACGCACTGGCCACGTCAGGCAAGGATAGGTCTTCGTGCACGGAAGGTGTATAATCGTCAAACGAATTACGGCGGCGACTAACCCGACCATCTTCTTGCCGCCAACGTGAGTATCTGGGGTGTTATAGAGCATCTATTATAAAACCTGCCCATTTTACATACTCGGGAGCGATTTTGATAGAAATTAAAGAGGGTCGAACTTTTTGATGGGGTAGCACATGGCGTTGACCACGTGTCCAAAATCCCAGATAATATACTTCCTGATAAGTATCGGTAAACAGGTAGACGAGTACCTGGCATCGTGCTGTGCGCTCTGATGTTCGTGAATAATTCCTACAGTAGACAGATCACACATAGTCAGCAATAATAGGACGAGCAGTACGAGATACGAGAGGTGAGAGATGTATTGCCTGCGCGGTCAGCTCCCCAGATTGCAAGTGCACAGGACGCGGTGGCTAAGTGTCACAGAGCAACCTTAATAGAGGTTGCCCAGGTACTTCGGAGTACATAGGATAAGGGAGGAGCTACCGTGCAACGCCAAAAATGGATGGCGTGGTCTGTGCTCACAATTTTTTCAGGTGAAGAGGACGAAGCCGATTTTGCAAGCGATTATAAGTTGGAATCAAAAGGCTGGAATCAAAAGGCTGGAAGTGACAAGCCGGAAGTGATAGCGGGAGTGATAGTCTGCCACTTTTGGCTGGCCGGAGGATGTCGGGAAACGGGAATTTTCCGGTAAGATCCACCTCCTCAGCCACAAGCGTCGCATCCACAATTTTAGCAGCTTTCACGTATTACAGTATTAGTGCGATAAATACCGAGATTACTGTAATCACGACGCAGCTAACCAGGGTCCTTGCTCGCTCGATTAGAGGAGGTATCAGCCCATGTGGCGACGTTGTGGGACAGGGCACACCTTAGCCACCACAAAAGTGGCAATAGTATTTTCGTGTTATTATAGAACCTGGATATCTATATTTAATCGTTTCATATGTTTAAATAATGAAAAATATTTAATGGTGGTATCACAAATCGAGGGATCCTATTATAGGATAAAAAGAGGCTCTCTATAAATTCAAGGGGGCGGCGATGACACAATAATATTTTTTGGAATTAGTAAGTTAGGAGTATTCGGGGGAAATATATAATATATTGAAATGAAAATAAATAAAAATTTTGACGAGTTTATAGATTTTGAGTCGCTTGAACTTGAAGTACCTATGTTTTGTTTCGTTACAGGGTGCGTTTCGGCACGCAGGGACAGACGTTACTTGAAGAAAAGGACTACTATACATGAGATATTGGCTGTCGATGTCAAGGAGAAAACCTTAGGCCAAGCTTTCGAAACAGCTTGTGCCGTTTTGATGTTGAGGGAGGCTTGGCTAGGTCCGCACGCTCTTTTATGTCTACTGAGGCCTTATTCTCAACTATAGCAGCCAAACCATATAGTTTGTTTCGCAAAGTCTTAGACTTGGTATGTTCAGGTCCGAAGACTTGTTCATACCCATACAACGCCTTTGTATACATAGTCCTGGCCGTCGCTTGATCAGCTTGATGTTCGAAGAGAAGGCCTAGGTTCAAGATTGTATTTAGCGCTGGGACGTAAGTCGTGATATTATCTAGACCGATCGCCTTCTCATAGCCTTGCAGCGCCCGCTGGTACATCTGCTCGGCCTCGACTAGCTTGCCCTGGTCTTTGTAGAGATTCCCTAGGTTGTTGACCGTGTCGAGCGTCGACGTGTGGTCCGGACCCCATGCCTTCTCCTTGCCTTGCAGCGCCCGCTGGTACATCTGCTCGGCCTCGACCAGCTTGCCCTGGTCGGCGCAGAGGAGTCCCAGGTTATGGCATTCATCTGTTAGCTTATCGTCTACTACTAAGCCAGCCGAAATCATATACGAACACCTCGTTACATGCTGGAGGAGTCGTCGTTGTGTCAGCCACGGCCGGAAATCTCGTTCTCCTGGGACATGTGATGCTACAAATTTCACAGCTAGCTTAGCTAAGTCGTAATCCCACGCTTGATTGAGAACGTGAATTATCCACGAGTGAACGCACCCATGAATACTATACCCTCGTGACTCGATCAAACCTTGAGAAGTGGTGTCTCCCTCTACTAGTCCGTGACTACTCAATACCCGTACCGCTTGATAAAAGCTAATTTCATCTTTCGTCAGTTCTCGTACCCAGTCAGGGTCGTTCGAGTCACTGTGCTGGAGAAGCTCTAACCAGAGATCCTGGCTATCGAAGTATGCCCAAAAGCAGAGAAGCTTAGCTGAAAGGTTATTTTGCTGTTTGACGTGATCGAAAGATATTCGCCATGTAGAGTAGAGTGTTCGGTCCTCGTACGACTCCAGTTCCGGACTCGATTCTTGGAGTTGTACCCACGACTGCTTGTACAGCCGTAAATAGTCCGAAAGACTTACTGCCACTTGATCGAGATATGCTCCGGCAGTTGCTAGTGCAAGAGGTAGTCCGTCTAATTCTCTAGCAAGCATAATAGCATCGGGATCTAATAAACAAGATTAGACCAATATTACAGAAATGCGTAGGATTCTTACCACTTTTTAATCCTTCCCGTCTCGAAACGTTTGACAAAATGTCAATACTGTCATAAACATCCCCGAGCTTGCGAATCGAGATCAGCTGACCAATTTTAACTTGTGATGACCGCGTCGTGATAATAATTGAACCTTGATATGATTCGGGGAGATACCTCCGGATACCTACAGCTGCGGGATCTGTCTTACCAGGCAGTTTAGGGTTATCGTAGTTGTCATAGATCATCAACCACCGTGTGTTATCAGGCAGACTCAGCCACGCTTTGACAGCATCTACCACCTCATCGAGGTTTTCATTTGTATCCACGTTGCTAAGCCGAAGAGCTAAGGGGTGTTCTCGCGATATCTGCTTGGCCACCTTGATAAAGCTCTGCTTCAGGGAGTCCTCGTCCTTGATGTTCAGCCAGAATATTGCCGAGTAACTGTCCTTGTGCCGCTTCGCATATGCAGCACTAAGTTGTGTCTTGCCGATTCCGCCGAGACCGTGAAGAACTACTACTCGGCGGGAGCCATCGCCACCAAGTGCCTTATGTATCTCTAGGAGCTCTGTCTTCCTTGCCACGAAGTGTTCGACGTCAGAAACGTCAGAAAGGCTAAAACTGACTGAGAAGTCCTTCCGCTTAAATCCTGTTCTCGTCAGCTGCTTCGCAAATACCTAAGAGATTCTTGATGCGTGCTTATAGTAAAAGAGGAAGACCTACCTTTTGAAGCTTTATCAATCTCCTCTCGAAGTCGGTTCATCGCATTATCTCTCCCTTCGCTGTAAATAAGCGACATGTTGACGTCGAAAATGCCTAGTAGCGAGTATGCCTTGTCTTCCTGGCGAAAAGTCTCACGAATTGCTGCCCACGAAAATCGCTCAGCGACGCTGAAGTCAGACAAAGGGCTCCCTCGGAGGGCACTGGCTGGAATGCCTGTCACCTCGCAGATGTGTCGTTCTAGGGAGGCCTTATTGCCTATTAGCTCCCCCTCTTTGCAATAGAAGTCGACTGATGCCGGCGCAATAAGCTCTTGCAGAGTCCAGCCTCGTGAGAACCATGCGCTTTTCCGAAATGTCGATTCCCAGTCCTCGTTAGACCCATCAGCCAAATCTCTTCGAGGTCGCGAAACATCTGGCAGATAAACGTAGCACTTAATCGCATGTTGGTACCAGCGAAACATCGAGTTGATAGCTTCTTGAAGCTCGACGGCATTGGATTTATCAATACAGCAGGTGTCCACCCAAAAGTATTGTAAACCGTCACGCCTGGCCTGTTCTCCGCAGAATTGTATCTTGCCGTAGCCAGCTTTTCTTTTATTCTTGCCATCTGTTAGATCCTTAAAAGTGATCTCCTCCGCTCCCCATCTGTGCGAAAGTATAGCATACTTCTTGGGTATATCGCCTTCAAAGAACTCGGTCAGGCTGAATTCGCCATCGTTATTGTACCGTAGCAGACGCATTGTTCGAGAGATTCGAGGGTCGCAGTAGGGTAGGGTTTCGGGTAGTTGTGAAGCCGCCGAATCAATATAGATGCGGAGTGAATTTGGAGAAAACGTCGTGTTGAGGCTGGCGGACTCAGCTGAGGCAGCCTCGCGGCAATGACATTGTCGTACATCATTGGAAGCGCGCAAGACCGGCCAATCGCTCAGGCTGGAGTTCTGGAAGCCATAGGCATATCATATTCGAAGCCAATTTCGATTGAGCATGATACTGTTTCTGTCGCTGCAAAAGAAACTGAAGGAATAGAGAGTAGATGATAAGAAACAGAAATCTTCGATCCTGAACTCACCTTCGATTGTTGGGTTCAATTTTGTAGCCTTGAATATCAGGCAGTAAGTTACTGTGGGGTGTGCGGGCTGTTCACCAAGATCGTCACTCGCTTCGATCCGAGGTCCCGAATCGCATAGCGATCATGCATAGATTTGCACGCCGCAGCAGCCGCAAGGCTGACAACGACTTCTTATATGGTTGGGGAGCCTAAGAGCTCGAATAAGATCCCTTTATAGGTCTTAGAAGTACTAAGAGCCTAGAGTCAAAGCGGTGAAAAGGAAAACTACGTTTCGCTACGAAATGAGACCCTTTATAAATCAGCCGTAGCGGCGACGATATGAATATAGTTTTCTGGTAAAAGAGGCTGAAGGTGTCTTAGAATAGCCATAGGATATAACTTTCAAAACGTTATAGAGAATTATTATACTTTACGTAAGGTTTTATGATGCCTAAAGTCGAAGTACCTGTTAGTTTTTCCGGCACGGAGGGTTTTCCGGCACGTAGGGATGCACGTTATATCAGCATGGAGCATTGATAAGGCTTGTTGCAAAAACCATGCATCAAATGGCTGGGATTTCGCCGGAACTAATCTAAATACATCATTTAATTGTGAAGTGCCAACTGCACCTGAAGGACTTATGATGTGCATCGTAAAACACCAAATACAGAAAGACTGACCCCAGCGCCTCGCTCAACAACTTAGTGGATCAATAAATATCTTTCGAATGTCCTGCCAAAGGTACCTGAATAATATAAGAGGCTGGTTTTTGTATCCTTGAATCAGCAGCCTCCCTGACCACTTTCTTTCCAAGACGCTCTCGTGGATAGGAATCTCAGGGGTGCATCCAGCAAGGAAATATCCACGTCCCCCTCTCGACAAATCCGGCCAATCCCCTCTTAGGTGGACTGTATTGAATATGTCTCTGCTCAGCCCATAATTCCATAACCAGGTCCACAGCCTTTTATACTGGCCGTCATATTCCACAGGGAACACTGTTCCAGCCAAAGAAGTCTCCAGCTTGTCCAAGAGAACATCAGTAATTTGACAATCTCCCGACACCCTAAAAATCTTTGGTGATATCTCTGACAAAATCTTGAATACTATGTACGTCAGCAAGTTACCATCTAGAAAGATATTTTTCAAGGGCATACAGTTACTTCGACAGTACTATTGATTACGGTCGTCCCATGAGCCATCGTGGTCTCGGGCGAATTTGAGCCACTAGATGTGATCGTAGTACAGGAGCCGCTCGTGCATGCAAACAGGGGATGAGGTGGAACAAGGCAGACCAGCCTGAATGCCTCGTCCGCAGGAGCAACGAGAAGTGAGTGAATATGCAGGATGGAGTGAGGCGAACACAGTGCAGCATGCAATGAGCAATGGGAGATGAAGAAGGCGCACGCAGTTGCCTCGTTCTGCAGTTTCTACTTATACATTGAACTGGATCCTGACACTCGAGGAGACATGATTCGAGACCCAAGATTGATTTTGAATTATACCGACCGAGGCAACCTCAGATAAGGAACAAGCTCACGCCAAGCGCAAACCGCGGGAGAGAGGGAAAGCTTTCAATAATATTTTCATTGTTTCATGTTGGGACTTTGGGAAAAACCAAGCGAAATATTGTGGAACTATTGGTATGCGGAGTCCTTGCTGAATAGGATAGGTATAGAAATGCAACTGGATGAGCATTCGGCTACGCTAGACCAGTTTCTACTGTTGTCGCGTCCGCGGACATGACAAGTATAGAAACTGGTCTAGCGTGCGGCTCGTCCCCGAAATCCAGCCTCGAATACTGCTACCTCGTGCTTGACCCCCCTTTTGAATGCAACTCCAGAAAATCTCTCGAAATGCCTATTTCTCTCTCACAATCTCTTTCTCAACTCGATAAATGTATTCCTATTCGTGAAGAAGGCGCAGATCATAGAACTGAGAATGGAAACGTGAGTATAACCAGAATACGCTATCGTGAGAATAGATCTAAAGTTAATCATAGACTCTTCAACTCTTTCTGGATATCTGGAAGCGTGTTCCTGCTGAATGGAAAGCGAAATGTGATGTGCCGAAGGAAATTGAGCTGAAGCCTCATCGTGACCGTGTGAGGGTGGACTTATCTTATGGAGTCGGGATGCCATCTCAGTTCCAGAGAGCGTTCTCACCCAAGTACGGGCCTGGGATGAAAATCCTTCTTCTTTCCTCACATCCGAGGTGCCTTTCTCCTTCGATCAATCAGAGAATATATTCACTCGACTGTTCCGCTGTATGGACCACAACAAGGGGGAAGCAACGCGGATCCAAGACATACGCTTTCGACTCGTCCAGATGGGCATGCATGACTTGATGACGAGGCTCGCGTGCAGCAAACTTCGCCCAGAGTCTGAGGCCGAGGATGAGTTCGCACACCGTGTTCAGGCCAAGGGAGATCCAAGAGAGATTCTCCAGAAGGTCAAGAGGTGGGCGACTGTTGGTGAGAAATATGTTTCACTCTCGCACGATCTTGGAGGATGGGGGGCGATGATTTGCATCCCAGAAGATATCTCCAGAGCTAAGTGAATATTGCCTACGCGCGGAGCATATCAGAAACTGGCTAATGCCTTGGTAGGCTCGAACGGATCCCTCTAGCTGGTCAAATTCGTGATAAGGCCATCGCTCGTTTACAGAGCCGTAGGATTGAAGACACGGGCGACAAGAACAAGGAGTTATGCTACAGAGTTGCAACGAAGATCCAGGAAGCTTTGAGGGCGGGCGTAGATTCGAATTTTCTGGAGCACGCACCAGTAACCACAAACGAGCAACGGTCGAGCAAACGGAAAAGGAAGGACATAATCGATGATTCCAAGAAAAGACGAACACACCGGGCAAGTAACATCGCAAAGGAGGCTTTTCACCAGAGCTCGGGTACGCCCATCACCATTGTGCTCAACACGGGCTGTGGGATCGATTCAGTTGATCGCAACGAGCCAGTTCAGTCAAATACTGTGCCCACGCACATTTCTGCGTCTCCAGTGAACTGTGATCACGATCTTGCAGTTCTCGTACAGGCCTGCCCCACAACCCTAAATTCGTCGAAACAGTTTGCAGATGACGTGTCTGCTCAAAATGATAGGGCAGAAGGTTGATCAGAATATCAAGACGGTCAGCACCAGGCAATTTCTCGTGAACGGTCTGAGCTAATTCCCCCATAGTCTACAGTCGGTTGGAGGTTTTGTTTTCCGTCGATGAGACACATCCAGATCTAAGCTCCACATCAGCTGCAGAACAGGCAGTAGGCGCAGCAGACAGCGAGTCAGCAATTGCCAACCACAATCAGAGTGCAGACCAAGCAAGTGAGTCAGGAACCCCTTGATTATATGTACATGACTAACGAGAAAAGTTGCTGCAACTCTTCCACTACCTATATTTGAAGAACTCTGGACATCCTCGTTCCCTATGGCGGACTCTACAACATTTGATGATATATGGAACGCATCGCAGATCTGTGATCCGACGACTTCCCCCGAGACGATGATGTCGGGTGTAGGCTATTGAGACAAGACCGCGAGACAATAGCATTCTGGTTCCACCGTCGCATCCCTTGTCAAATGCAGATACCATCCCAACTGCAAAGCTTTGTTGGAAACGGACGGGCTCTCTGATATGATAATGGGAATTAGGTTTATAATCGCTCCTTCTTTCACTGGCAAGGACGCGCGTTTTAGGAACCGTAGAGCTGTGAGCCGTATCTCGCCGCGGTTCTAGAGATTACCACGTCAGTCAACACTAAATATATACCTTCGCAATAACATACCTTGACCAGTGGTGAGAATTTTGCAAAAAATGCGCTTGCTTGATGCTTCAGGGCAGGACCGTCCATACAGATTTCGTAATCTCCTTGGGGGCGATATGTTGCTTTACGGAGAAAGTCCTGGCATGCTGTGGCTGCCGCTTGAGCGTCGGCAGATAGCTCCTCTTCATACAGATGGTCTCTACCGTCCGTTTCCATGGTGTTCTCATTCGTAATATCGAATTTGGGTGTCAGGCCGTAATCACAAATAGGCGAGGATTATCTCCGCGATGATGCCTCAGCAAAAATATTCTAACCTCAGGCAAGATTATCAGGGCTTGATTAGGCACAAAGAATGTCAGATCTCTACTTCTCTCCCTTCAAGGATCTCCTCAAAAAGGAGGGAATGAGCAGGTACTTCAATAGGAAATGGAGATCTAACAAATATTAATACCTAAACAGAGCTTTAATTTGTATGCCATTAACCGAAGTATGAGGTAATGGTTCTTTGAAAAGAAAATATGAGCAACCTGGCACAGGGGTGTTTACAGGGTTTATTACAGGGGTTTAAAAGGAGGTTGGGACTTAGTCATCAAAGACCAAAAGCGAAGCATCCGCCGGAGAACCTCAAATTCTGCAAATTCTTGGCAAATTCTTGGCATAAAAAGGAAGAAAAAAAGCCGTGCTGCATTCATCGGCATGCTCAGGACTATGCAGCACCTGCAAGCGTATCCCTACCCCCACGTGACTTTATTATACTAAAAGGACGTCGCTAGCGGAGTTGCAGAGCAACTTGACGCTAGCGGCGGCCTTGTTATGCTAGCGCATAGGAAGGCCACTTGAAGCTCATCTCTACCCTCATGTGACTCTATTATACGGTTAATGGCAATGCATAGCGCGCAGCGCTATCATCGTATTGCATCGTGTGATTTACTGCCTGTGGCTCTCAAACTCAGCCACATCCAAACGCCTCACATAGCCTCGGATGTCGGTCAATCTTATGACCGTTGGACGATTTTGCACTTGCTAACCTGCCTCGCACAGTCCAGAGGCACTGAGCTATAGCTAATGATAGGGCATTACATTAGCAGCCAATCTTTTCTGCATACCAACATTACTCTTATATCTCCAAACTGCCATCAGATGCCTATAAAGATCCTGCTCTCCCATCTTCTTCGATCGTAACAAAAGTCACTATTATATTAATAAAATATAATATCGCCAAAACCTCTTGATATTATCTTTCCTCATTTATAGAAGGTGAAATGCCAAGGTATGTTTCACCGACCGAAAAATACAAACCTGTGATAACGTATCGCTAGCCTCGAATTAGACTACCGTCCAACCCTCGCGGCTCCTGATGACGATCCCCGGCTGTGGCCAGAGGAAGTAAACGGCGCGGAAGCGTTAAAGTGGGTAGCGGGACAGAATGCTCGCACAATGGCGGAGTTCGGCCAGAACGTAGCGGCAGATCAGTTCGCGATAAGCGCCACTAAGGACCACCCAGACAACATCCTTTCCATTATCCGCCGCGGCGGCAAGGTCTACAATTTCTGGAAAGACACTAATCACATCCGCGGTCTGTGGCGACGCACCACACTCGAGTCCTACCAAACGGATGCGCCAGCCTGGGAGACTGTACTCGATTTCGACGCCCTCGCTGAGACCGAGGGCGTCGACTGGGAGTTCGCGAACCTGCGCGTGATTCTCAAGACCAGTGACCTCGCAATCCTTTACTTGTCCCGCGGTAGCGCCAACGCGGTCGTATTGCGCGAGTTCAATCTTATTACTTGCCGCTTTGTCGAAGGCGGCTTTTTGGCGCCAGAGGCCAAAGGCGGCGTCGCTTGGTACGACCGCAACACACTGTTGCTTTTCTCTGCACTAGGCGAGGGCAATTCCACATCGTCCGGCCATGCGCGAACGGTACGGGTCTGGCGGCGCGGGACTGATCCACTCCTGGCAGGCCCTGCAATATTCGAGACCACGGCAGACCACATGAAGGTAAACGTGCAGGTCGACGACGAAGGCCCCGACAAGTGGCTGGTCTTTCATGACTGCAGCAGCTCCTTGAACTACGATATCTGGGTCGGTGACCTCTCTGGACCAAAGACCAAACTCGATGTGCCCTGCGATATCAGCTTGTTCTGGCATGGCGGCTGGCTCGGATCACTGACACGGACCGCCTGGACTCTCGATAGTACTTACAAGACCAGCTACCCGCCCGGCACCTTGCTCGGCATTCGGCTAGATGTTATTCATCCCTGGCTGGCGCCGTAATATTTGCAACCAATTCTGGGCAAGTGGCCGGCTGGTTGTATCAGTGATGGACAATTTGAGGCCCAGCTTCGAAGTCTTCGCACCGTCTGACGATGGACGGACAAAGGCGCCGCTCGGCCACGTGCCCAACTCCGCTGACTCCGCCCGATCTGCGGTTGACCTCCGTCACCTCAGCATCACCGATCACCCTCAAGAGCGCGCCAATGATGTTCAATGCTGATGGCCTGATGGCCACGTGGCACGAGGTACAATCGACTGTCTTCGGTGTGCGTTCAGGTTCAGACCCAGAGATGGGTGGCCATCCAGAATAAAAAGATTTGCGCCATCCACCGGGAAGGTTTTTAGCTTTAGAAAGGCCCTGAACCACACTGACCAGCTGCTTCACCCGCTTCTCTAGCTGGTCTGGAGTTGGCGAACAGAGATCGGTTGGAGTCGCCTCCGAAGGGGCCTCAGGAGGCGTTTGTGTCACCCGCTTCACCTGTTTCTTGGTGGCCTTGACTATCTCCTTACTCATTAGTCCATTATTTTGAATATTCTAACCTGCTACGTTTCATAGTGCTTCTGTTATATATTCTTTAATAATTTGACACTGTCTCTAAGCTCCCGATTCAGGCGCTCTCTCAGACAAAGTGAAACATCGTGCATAGACTGAATGTCTAGCAAAGCGCTTAAGGTCGTTCTTGATTCTCTCTCTCGGACCTTGTGGTCTTTGCGCTTTCGACGGTTCCACTTCCAACAACGGAGATGAAGTGATGAAGTAGATGGGTAGCTATAGCGTAATCTGGGATCGAGATTTTGACACGGAAGATTGAAAGATCAAATCTTATACGAATAGGGCAATACATTCTTTGTCGTACTTTGAACTGCATAATCATGCACTGTAATAATCATGATCCTCGGAATCTTTGTCCCTCCTCACTTGCTCGCCAGCTGGGTTGCTCTGGGCCCATAAATACAATTCTCTCCTCTGAATGTCCTTCTTGCCATGCTTTTTGATCAGTATTCGCTTCGCCACCCCATTTTGCTGTAGATTGCGAACCGTTTGCGATGCTTTCCCCCCTTGCACTGCCGCCGACCCCAATCCTCAATAAGTAAAATTGAAAAAAAAACCAAGTGCCTCCCGTACAATTCTGGTAACTGGCATAGTTGATTCATAATTTGAACGACTGCAAATACCGCGCACAAGCTTTAACTCAAAGATTGAGCATTGCGTGCTGATCACGATATGAATAGTCGCAACATCCCATCTCCGCACACCAGAAACCACCTCCCGTACATAAGTAAGTCCCAGAGTAGTCGTCTCGTATGCTAAGAGAAGAGATGCCTTTAGTTGTCTCGTTCTGCAGGCGAAGGTGCGTATGCAGTAGGACATCGGGCTGCCTCGTTCCTGCAGCTTCTCTTGTACCATAGTCTTGGTTAGCCAGAGCAAGCCATGAAACGGAACGATTTCGAGTAACCCCTGCTTTTCCAGCTCTTTCGCCGGGACCATGCACCAATTGGTGTTGCATTGCTAGGAGCCACCGCAGAAACGACCCCGGCAATTTGAAGGGCATTTTCTGCCCTTCAAATCACAGGGGTACAGTATAGTCAGCAGAAAATCACGCGCGAGATGTCGGCAGCGCCACCTCGACCCGAGCCCATGTTTTCGGAAAAGAAAATCAAAGACATCGATTGGTTCTGCGGATCTGCCGCTGACTATATTACGGCGTCCTCCACGAGAGCTGCCTTCACGCGGCGGAAGATATCAATAGCCAGATCTCCTGATTTGGTGAAGTTGAAACTCTCACGATTAATAATCTACAATATAGCCACGTGGCGAATTCGAAGACGATAAAACGCGTCCTTACACTGCTATGCCCAGCCTATATATGCGTCGAATCGATTCGAATTTAAGCCGAATAACGGAAGCCCTTTGTAGAGAGGCCCTTTGAGGAAGCATCGATTGCTCTCGAGCTACAGATATAGCGCCAGCTAGATATAAAAGGAGAAGATATGTTTCACGCATCCCCGGTTTGCAAAGGCTTGATTGAGGTTATAGCTTGCCCCCTTAGCAAGATAAGATGGTTTATAGCCAGGCATAGGGCCCAAAGGGGCTTTTATATGTCACGGAAAGCAGTCTATAAAGAAAGATAGTTTGTGGGTAGAGGCTGGAATATTGGGGGGTAAAGGCATTAGGAGGACAGCTTATATAAAAAGTTATTTGGGGATTCTAGCGCGGGCATATTACTAATAAATAAAGCAGCATCCTCATATATATAAAGGAGCGTGTACTAGAAAGAATTGGGATAGGTTAAATCAAATATAATACTTTGGGCAATATACAAACAGAACTTAAACGTCTCCGGACAAAAATAGACTCTAAAAGCCCTGCAGCGCTTCCTAGCTATAACTAAAGCTATAAAACAAAGGATATTTGCTTTAATCCTCCCTTTATCACAGCATTAAATAGGAATTAGAGGGAGGGGCACTTATGCGCTGCCTAATCCTTTATGAACTTTACATAGACCTCGTCTCATAGCTCTTACTAGCGGCTTTATAGATTATAATTGCAAAAAAAAAAAAAAAAAAAAGACAATACAAGACTATACTACGGCTCTGGAAATATTGAATAATGTGGAACGGTGCCATGATGGCTTCGAGGAACCTGGTGGCTTGCCTGCCTGAATCTGCTATTGGCAGATTGGGGGACGGGGACCCTTTCTCCTATCTCAGATCCCTAATCCCATGCGGAAAAATATCTTTGGCCTCTCTTAGCAGATAAATCATCTTGGCGCACCGCCCACTGAACAATTGGCAATCCTTGCTCTGTTTATCGTAGTTGTATTTCAGTTTAATCCAAACTGATCCGGTACTGCCGCGGGATCTGCATTCTCTAGCGGTTACGGGGGTCCCTCGTGAGGAAGCAAATCGAATTAACAATCCGTCAGGACCTGCCAATTATTATTGCAAGCCCAACATACGTCGGCCGCGTCTCCGGCAGAGTTACCGTACCGGAAGATATGAATAAATCAGCCAGAGCGATAACACTCTCGGTCGCTTAACCTAGAAAAAGCATCCCCTTATTCTGAACCGTCATCATTTCTCATTCGTTTCTTCATACCCTAGCAGTGCTTTTTTGATAAAATTCGTATCTTATTATGTCTCACTACCTACGGCTTTTACCTTCTATCAATTCGGGGTTTGAGCAGAGAGGCCCTGGAGCTTGGCAATTGCCATCCTCAAGCTCGGAGATTTCCATCAGCCACACGAGACTCTCAGCTATAATAATACACACACCCAACCTCGAGTTCGAACCCACTACTATATCTGAGAGGTTACGTCGAGCCTTTTGCCCCTCAATGTTTCCTCCTCACGTCTATTGAGGAACCAATCTCGCTGCAGCCGCCTTCATGACTGCCCTCCCCTCCCAAACAACTCCGCCATCTCTGCAGACCTGCCCGACGAAGATGCGGAACAAGATGCCCCCATCGATACTGATAGCGGCACTGTGGCAAATGATGCAGGTTATGAAACAGATGACGCTGGCACGGAGTCGACATCACTAGCATCGAGTGTTGAGGACTACACGTTCGAGAATGGCCGCCGCTATCACAAGTTCCATGAAGGGTGCTACCACTTTCCGAATGACGATCTGAAGCAGGAGAGAGAGGATATGGCACATTCGATAATATTATATTTATGCGGCCAACTTCATTTTGCCCCTATAGGGATGAACCCGCAAATCATCCTGGATATGGGCACTGGGACGGGAATATGGGCGATGATCAGTAGGTTTAATTTCCAAGGGCTCCATGAAGGGCTCGGGCTAACTTCCTCTGCAGTGGGAGAAAAATATCCGAGTGCCAATATCTTAGGCGTTGATTTGAGTCCTATCCAGCCCGAATGGGTTCCATCGAACGTCAGATTCATGATTGACGATGTCGAAAGCCCATGGGTCTACCTAAGAAACCACTTCGATTATATACACTCTCGGCACATGGTCGTGGCGGTTCGGGAGTGGCCGAGACTGATGCGCCGGGCGTTGCGGTGA
This sequence comes from Lachnellula suecica, assembly GCA_007825345.1. Classification (NCBI taxonomy): domain Eukaryota; kingdom Fungi; phylum Ascomycota; class Leotiomycetes; order Helotiales; family Lachnaceae; genus Lachnellula; species Lachnellula suecica. The sequence goes on from QGMK01000455.1 coordinate 18,959, forward strand.
GTCCGATGCGCTTTAAGGAAGATCAGGACATTTCTTCTAACATCAGGGCAGCCATCTCAAGCCGGGCGGGTGGATAGAAATGCAAGAAATCCACCATCATCCTCATTGCCACGATGGGAGCATGCCACCAGATCATCCCGTCGCGCAATACTGGAGCCTCATCCGTGACGGCCTGGCCTGCCTAGGTGTCGACTCCGACTCGACATTACTCCTTGCCGACATGATGCGCAATGCCGGATTCGATAACGTAACGATCCAAATCTTCCATGTACCGATAGGCACATGGCCGAAGGACATTATGTTGAAGACAGTCGGGGGGTATTGGAGGACAATCCTGCTTGATGGTGCTCAGCCGATCGCACTGGGGCCGCTAACCAGAGGCCTGAAATGGAGTCGAGAACAGGTGGAGGTGCGGCTAGTGGAGGTTAGGAAAGCTTATATAAATGATTGGGTTCATAGTTATATGCCGCTGTATATAATCTGTGGGCAGAAACCTGGGGGAATGGGCAAGTGAATAAATGAGCAGAAAGGATTGTTGCGTGAGAGCGCATCTTTGGGTAATCAACCGGAATGAGGCTTTTGAAATTCCAGTAGAATGAGCATGTCGAGCAGTTTTCTTCCGCATTAGGCGGCGCAAGCAAGAGTTCCACGAGTGGCGTAAGCACAAGTCTGAGGTTGAAAAGAAATGACAGCGATCTTTTCCGTGGGTGACAGACTATGCATTACTCTAGTTCCGCCTCTGAAGAACTGGTCTTGTAGGACACATCATCCATCGTAGTCTTCTTTATTGCCCTCTGCTCCTCTTTCTCAAATCTGCCCTCCCGATCTGAATCGAGCTCCTCTGGTGGTGTGCTGATTCTGCGCCGTTTCCTCGCCCATGGTGTGGAGTTCCTGACTAGCCCTTCCCTTAGCTTCACTCTCCTCGCTTTAGTTTCAGCACGCTCGAGGAGCGAGAATAATGTTACTGCCGAGATATGTATGCTTTGAGAAAGGTCCGGGAATTTCTCAGCAAAGGCCTCAGTGGCAAAGTCTTGGAGTTGCAGTTGCAGACTGGCTTGGGAATTGGGAACAAGCCTCCCTTCTTCGTCGCGGAAGAGCTAGAAGTGTCAGAAAACAAATGGCTTTATCAAACATTGACGAGCATACCTGGTCTGAAACTGTCTGCATAACGGACAATTCTGTCTGTCCCGCAGTATCCACTCCAATATGTGGACGCCAGATTGAAATAGATGCCTTCTTACTTCCTTTATACTCAATATCGATGCCAATTACGACGCGAATATCAGCATCTGACCCAAGAATATATGCATCTGCCAAACGTGACAGATCCTTTTTCTTTTGCGAGTAGGACAGTTCAAGGACGACGCCTGGATACTGTGCGTCAAAATGTTGAAACGAGGCGTCTGGCTGGTGGGGACCATATTTAGCATCCTTAGAGACAGACTATCTCTGCAGAAGCGCTGTTTTCTATGTTATCTGCAAACTTCGCCGAAGGACTATCGCTGTGAGCAATTGCTTGTAACTGGAGTAGGAGCGCTTGTGTGATATAAGATAGGAGGCTTTCGTGTAATGGACCGGGCATTCGAAGGATATATAATTGTTCTAGAGGAAAGTAATCGTGTCTGCCGCTGCATTAGCCAGGCAATGGACTAAGAGCGCTCTTAACATACCGCAGTCTGTGTTCGTGATAATCCCAAAGATTTGCTTTTCGGAGCTGGCGCTGAAGATTGCCGTACTGATGTTCCTCTAGAGGATATTGAAGCCAGTGCTCACTAGCATGCAGACTGTGTCCGTCTTTGTGTCGTCTAATTTCTGCAAGAATTTGCGGGATGGATGTCAAAGTTTTCTCCTCGGTCGCAGGAGGCGTTGGTGGTGGACTCGTAAAGCTTCCGGGGGGCGTGGTTTGCAGTGATTGTTGTGCACTCATCATGGACTCAAGTGCAACTAAAAGACTGCACACTGGTTTTGGACAAGCAAGACTAGACGAGAGGTGGCATTCGTTATCTATTGTTGATGTTGGACGAGACAGGCCGCGGCATTTCGTAGTTTGTTGTTTGATGTTATCGCATCGGAGATGGGCCGCTCCCGGAACAGAGTTCTTCCGTTCCGAATTCCTTGGCTCTTTAGGAGAAAAGTTCTTCCCAAGCCTGAAACTGTGGCTGAGCTGAAAAGCCACCCCCCGCATTGCGCGAAGCGCCATTCTCGCCCATATCCGGTACTAATATTGGCCACAAGCTCCATCTGAGAAACTTCTTTTGCGACATGTCCAGCACGTCGGTGGCTTGTGGCGGTGGCTGGGCGGGCGGGAAATTCCGCATGTCACGAAACACGACTTTTTCCAACCATCCCTCGCATCTCAAAGAACATTAAAATCGCAGATGGAGGGCTTGTTACCATGACAGATGAGGCCTAGTCAGAGACCCTTAGGAATAACCCTATTGGGAAAGGTTTTGATGCTTTCCGCACTTCTTTCAATTCAATTTGTGAAAACAGAAATATTTCTTGCACTCCGGACACGGTTAGTCAGCTTGGTTAAGGAAAATAAAATAGTCTGGCGTTTGTTTGAGTACCTCTTATCTAATTAATATACCAATATCCAGAATTTCACTCTCGATTTCTTTTTCGCTTTACAAAGTATCCTTGCTATTGGTCTTTTATAATCAAAGATAAGTCATAGCACCTTTTATAGCAATCTTTTAAAACTCAATTCCGTTGTCAGCTCCGACAATTTCTATTTCGATGATATTAGATTTCTTTTAATTATAGCCTTTATTAATAATTAGCACAATGTACTTATCTGGGATCAAGTCTATAACGCTATTACCGAATCTACCTTGCCTTTTTAACTTATATTATCTTCTTTCTAACAAATTTTATAGCTGTGCAACACGAACAGCTTAGCGAAAACATTGGAAATATATAAATATTATATTAAAAGAGGAGCTCGGCTTTAATTATATCAGGCTTTGCAACTTTTATAAGCTTTTTCTTAGAAGCGTGGCAAATCTTAAAATAGTATCCGAGGCTGTCTTTAAAAAGTGTAGAGAAAGTAGAAATCTACTTTATCGCAAAGAATAAAGTAGATAGCCGGAAAACGCGAATTAGGATAGTATCTTGGATTGGTTTGCGGATTTCTGGCGGAGTTTATGGGGGATTACAGGCCAAAGGCGACCAGACGAAGGCTACTGGCACAGCCCAACAAGCCGCTTCAAGGTTCGGCGGCGGAGCGCAAGCTGGACATTGGCTTCGTCAGCAACTCTCAGGCTGGGAAAGACTCTCGATGCCATTGGTCGCAGATCCTCATACCCTGAGGACTGAAGAGCAACCCGTCTGCCGACACAGCTTCGAAGGCATGGCTTGACCTTGGGAGGTATGCAAGAGAGGTGCTCGCTGCTCAAGACATCCGTCGCTTCGGCTTGGGCTTTACCATCTGCGGGTCTCTCATGAGGAGATGGGAGTTTGACCGGCTCGGGGGGATCGCATCCAAGCAATTCGACATTAACGAAGATGGTTTGCAGTTTGTGTCCACAATCCTCGCGTTTCTCTGGATGAATGAGGAACAACTTGGGTTCGATCCCACAGTTATTACAGAAACTGGCCAGCGGTTTATTGAGATTCAACGGAATGGTCCTACAGAGCGGCTCATCGACGGGTTGATGATGCGGGCGCGTTGCATATCCGGCCGGGCAACGACTTGCTGGAAGGCACATCGCGAGGGAGACCCGCAGACACCGCTTTGTTATTAAGGACTCCTGGCAGTACACAGACCGTGAGGAAGAAGGAGAGCTGCTCCGAGAGGCGACTGAAAAGGGCGTTGTCAACGCGGCCCGATACTATCACCATGAGATTGTCCGGGTTCTTGGTACGGATGACGACGTTCGAAGCAATGTTCGGAAGGGGCTGGATATCATGAAGGCGGAAAACTACCGGCCGGGACGTTCGATGATATCCTCAAGCACGAGTACAGCTGGTGCACGGAAAGGTCGCAGCAGCAGCACCGCTGGCTTGAAGCGATCAACCGGCGCAGCTTTGCCGCCTAGCAAGCGATCTTGTTCGACATCTCCGACGAAGGCCGGCAGCAATGCTCTACCAAATCGAGTGCATCGGCGTGTCATCCTTCGTGATTATGGGAAACCGATCTGCAAGCTAGCTCCCGAGCAGCTCTACTTGCCGCGCTGGAGGGCTGCATTGAAGGCAACGAGTCCTTGCGTAAGGCCGACTTCCTTCACAGAGACATCTCAATCAACAACCTCATGATGAATGAAGACGAAGAAAACCCTTCCTGGCCTTCGTTTTTGATCGACCTCGACCTTGGGATCAAAGAAACACGGAAGGAGGCTTCCGGTGCCAGAGGCAAAACTCGCACGAGGGCTTTTATGGCCATCGGGGCCCTCCTTGGCGAGCAGCATTCATTCATGCATGACCTTGAGTCTATATTCTGGGTGCTTTTTTGGATTTGTATTCACTATGATGGACCAAATCAGGAAAGGGTTGTTCCACAATTCGACAAGTGGAATTATGTGGACATGGAAGAGTTGGCCAAACTGAAATTAGGTATTGTGGCGAAGGAGGCAATTTTCATGAAAACAGTCACCGATAATTTCACTTCTTATTTTGAGCCGCTTATTCCATGGGTGAACAGGCTGCGGAAGATTGTCTTCCCGAGAGACAGGCCGCACGAACAGGAAGACGAAAGGCTCTACCCTCGAATGAAAGAGATTCTCCGGGAGGCATGCGAGGACTTGACTTGACGGACAAGCGTGATGGAAGGGATACTGAGTCCGCGCATTAGGAGCCCGCTATCATGACCCGGTCGGAGATCGAGGGCACTGGTGCTCTAGGCTTAGAATGGGCTTGAGGCGGTGCATAGGGTCGAAGCTCGACCAAAGGGTTACGATATCATATTCATAGATATTACCATGCCAATTCTTGACGGGTTCGGTGCTACGAGACACATTCGTGCCATCGAGGAGAAGAGAAAAAAGAGTGCTATGGAGTCTATGGAGCTTGGCGGGAGAGACCTGGGTATAGATGGTGCAACAGTTTAGAGGCTTTGTCCATGGCGCAATCAGACACAAGGTGCATTCGAAACCCGGCCTTAATCATTGCTTTTACTGGGCGCTCCAGTATTGAAGATCAAACAGATTCAGTTAGAGTTGGAATCGACCTTTTCATGACGAAGCCGGTGGCGCTCAAAGAGGTGGGAAAGATTATCGACAACTGGGCTGCGAATCGTAAGAGTGAAGAAAAGGACATTGATGGGAATGGTGGAAGTGGTTGAGATATGACAGATCCCTTGACTCACATCATAATACCAAAGAGGTCAAAACAGTACACCACATTCCAACATCTGGTGTCTTATGATACTGTTTCTTCCCAAAGGGATATGCCAAAAAGTATTCCGTAAACAATTTCCCGCGCTAAAGCGGATTATTCGAGTTCCCGGGACAACCGCTTGCCCCGTTAAACCGCCTATTAAAAAAAAACAATAATTTCCCGATAATTGCATTAAATCTATTGCAAAAAACCGGGAATTTATTATTA
>QGMK01000456.1:0-24476 GCA_007825345.1 Lachnellula suecica
TTATAAATAAATTATAAATAAATATTAAAGAAAAAGCTTGAAAAAATATATATAAAACCGAGGTTTTTATTTATATTAAATAATTTCTTAAAAAAATATATATAAATATATTAGTATAAATGACCCGTATAGCCTACGGCTAGACCGGCATAAAAATAATTCATTTATTCATGCTATAAATTAATCGGAATTGTTCTTTATTAACTCAACCACCCACAAGGAAATGTAACCCCATTCTCGGTCGTTGGATTTAGGCTCAATTCAGGTGTTACACAGCCGATGCTATATGATCCGAGATACCCATGTCTGGAGATAAGATATCATGCCAACCCAGGGTTTACCTGAGATATTGCGCAATGCGGGGTCGAAATCACCACACAACATTAAAGGTTGGATAGTGGGTCAACAAGTATTAATACACCAGTACCAAACAACATCTCGAGACTTCGTTATTCAGGCATGTAATAGATGGCCTGTTCTTACGCCTCAGTGGCTAGACGACAGTCGTCAGAAAGTCCTCAAATGTTACCATCCTACGCTTCACTTTCGTAAACTAACTGCAGAGTCCACAGCTTATTATACGCATACTTCCCTTATAAGATTATGATCTCCGATCAAAATTTCCAGCATGATCTCTAGCTCACTATCCTTGAAAACAATTACCCATATTCTTCATCCTCAAGTCAAGACTCCCAAAGCCAATACTCAAACCAAAGAATGGCTCCATCCGCCACCGAAGCCGTCAGTCCCATCCCAGCATCCACATCAAAACCACCGTCCACCAAGCCATGGGTAAAGTCTACCGGTGTACTAGATGAGTACGAGCATTTTGAAGTGACGCCAGTTATTGGACGTGAATTTCCACATGCCAATCTTGTCTCGTGGCTTCAAGTACCCAGCTCAGATGACTTAATTCGGAAACTGGCACTCACCAGTAAGTTTCGCAAACAAAATCTTCAGAATGAGTCTGAATGACCACTGACGTCTATAGTCTCCTAGCGCGGCGTTGTGTTCTTCCGCGCACAAGACAACTTGACTGCCGACTTGCAGAACGAGTTGGTTCAAAAACTTGGTCTCCTTTCTGGCAAGCCAGAAACATCCGGCCTGCAGATTCATCCGGTCTTGAAATTCGAGCGGGAGGATTATCGAGTCTCAGATCCAGAGATCAGCACCATTGATTCTGAGCTGAACAAGAAACTTTACTTGAAGAACTCAACTATCAAGCAGACATCGAAAAAGCAAAACTCCGGAGCTTGGCACTCAGGCATTGCTTGCGAGCCCAAGCCAGCAGACTATTCGTCCTTGAGGCTTGAAGTTCTGCCTAAAACCGGCGGTGATACCCTTTGGGCCTCTGGATATGAGATTTACGACCGCATTTCCACGCCATACCAGAAGTTTCTAGAGGGAATTACAGCCACTTCTCTCAGCCTGGATTCATCGAGGCTGCCGAGAGGGGTGGCTTCAAAATTTATGAAAAGCCCCGTGGCGCGCCCGAGAACGTGGGAAAGGAGCTGAAAGCCGTTCATCCTCTCGTACGCACAAATCCTGTTAGTGGATGGAAGTCTATCTTTCCAGTTGGCGTCACATCTCGCATATCAACGATATCGCCGAGCTAGAAAGTAAGTCCCTGCTGAAGTGGTTCGGAAGACTCCTCGTAGACAATCATGACTTGCAAGTGAGATTCAAATGGAAGAACCCTAACGATATTGCCATCTGGGATAATCGTTCTACGTTCCACACTGCAATGTACGACATTGAAGGTTATGGGGAAAGATATGGAGTGCGGACTGTGGGTGTAGGTGAGGCACCTTACTACGACCCTGAAAGCAAGAGCAGGCGGGAGGATCTGGCGACAAGGGCAGAATCAACAAGCTGAGGGTTGACTCGTAATCGGCGCTGTACCTATACTTAATGGAGCATCCGAGAAATGTGCATGGCTGTCGTAACGAATCACAATGGCGTGTCGGGAGAATCATGTATGGCTCTAAGGAAGTTATGGACAAGGACCCCGGATGAAAAATCGCCCATGCTTATGTTTCGCACAAGAATGAATCAATAATACGTCGCTTCTAATATAAAAATGAGCTTCTAGTATGTGTCGATATCCCTGCATCGTCCCATGTATATACCAGTGCTGAGTACAAGTCATTCCTCATATTTTCCGTTTGTTCTTGCGCTTGATCCGTAATCGAGGCGTTCGAGATCGAGAAAATGAGTAAGCAATCCCCTTCATATCAGACCCCTAACAAGTCTTCACTTCACGGCCTCTTTTTGTTATCCTAATCAGTTTGTGCCTTTATAAAGCCCTTCTTCTCCTGGGACTTCGTGCGTTCGAAGGACATCACGTGATCTCACCTCCTTTCTGTTGAATCTTGCACGCTTACTGTTCATGTCTTTGATCTATCCTCTTCGAATACGCGCAGACCAGGGAATGTACGTAGTGGAATCTTAATAAAGACTTTTTCTGCATCTAGTGATGTCTCTTTTGCTCGGCGAGTAAAAGCACGTATTTGCAAGGAAGCGATTGCAACATCTGCATTTCATAACGCAGCTCCTAATCCAGCAAGTACCTCCGAAGTCCTAATTGCGGAGATCACGAAAAGTTCATTAAACTCTACGATAAAGACTCGAAATGTAGTGGACTCTATTGTGAGATCCATTTGGGCCTCGGCATGGTGCGATCAGTGTTTGTATTGCCTCATTGTCTATAGTCTAACAGGATGGCATTACGAGTCATAACTTCAAGCACTTCACTGGACGATCACTGGTGGATGAAAGAGCCAAGAGTTAAGAAGATATTATCGCACTTCTCATGTTATCTTACTCCAGGTCTATTGCAACCTTCCACTTTTCACTAATCGTTTGGGTTTAAGCGTTGCTCTGAACTACTCAGATTAAAGTCGGCCCGCGATCAAAACATAAATGTGGGTTTTGTTGCACCCAGAAGCGGAGGTGCTAAACCAAAGGTTTGGAATCATCGCCCATGCAGCGCACAGGGAAGATTTCCTAGTGACTTTCGTCGGCTGATCTTGCAGAACCATGCTTGCATACAAGAAATAATATGAATTCTGATTGTGGATATGGTGGAGAAGATCTGTGGCCCACATGCCATGTTTCTGACCCCTGCTTCCATGGCTACATAAAGAAATCGTTACCACGTCACTTGGTGGACTTCTCAGGTTCATCTCGAGAGAAATACTATCTGCGACAATTCTTGCAATGAGTTCACAGAACTTTCCCAACAACAAGCATGCACCCACTCAACGCAAAAACCATGTCGTTGGGGACAGCAAGCTCAACTATGAAGCACAAACCAACTTCGGCGATCCCATGCCTGCGAAGAGCTCAAGCTTGACAAGTGTTTCGGACTCAGATGAGGAAGGTGATCGCCTGAGAAAAATCCATTTTTGGATCCAGAGGTAGCAGAGCATTGGAGAAAGGTCTACGATGCAGCTCAATACGAATGTCGGCATCTCTTCGATCCGGAGTTGACATGGACAGAGGAAGAAGAAAAGAAGCTCGTAAGGAGGTTAGATTGGCGTGTCTGTCTCTGGGCCGTAAGTTTGTCTTGTATCTTGATTCATTACGGTATTAATGGCAAATAGTGTGTCATGTTCTTCGCTCTACAAGTAGATCGTGGAAATCTGGTCCAAGCAGTGTCGGATAATATGCTAAACGATTTGCGTCTTAACACCAATGGTTAGTCGCCCGATTTGTTGGAAGTGGGGAGGTCTAATTGCTGTGCCACCAGACTACAACTTTGGAAATACCATATTTCTTTTCTCGTTCTTATTAGCAGAGCTCCCATCTCAGCTACTTTCGAAGAAAATGGGACCTGATCGCTGGATTCCGATGCAGATCACCTTGTGGTCTATTGTTGCAATGTCTCAGTCTACCATCACGAACAAAAGTGGATTTTACGCAACGCGAAGTATATTGGGGCTTCTAGAGGTATACACGAGCGTGATAGAAACCAACGACGTAGTCTGACATAAAAAACAGGGAGGGTTCATTGCCGATATTGTGCTGTGGCTGTCTTATTTCTACACTTCCAGGGAATTGCCGACTCGTTTGAGGTGTGTATCCCCATTCTACAATTAAACTGGGCTCGACTGATCTTACAAGCTTTTTCTGGACAACGCTCTCAGTAACTACGATTGTAACTTCCCTTCTGGCATTCGCCCTTCTACATATGCGTGGAGTTCATGGCTGGGCAGGCTGGCGATGGCTTTTCCTGATTGAAGGGATCATCACACTTCTCCTGGGACTTTCCTCATTTTTCATGATGCCAGCGTCCGCAGTTCAAACGAAAACCTGGTTTCGACCAAAGGGATGGTTCACTGATCGTGAAGTCGCCATCGTGGTAAACCGCGTCTTACGCGACGACCCTTCGAAAGGAGACATGCATAATCGGCAGGCCATTACCCCGCGACGACTTTGGGAAGCTGCCAAAGACTACGACTTATGGCCGTTATATGCCATAGGCCTGATCGCGTACATTCCCCAAGCGCCGCCTTCGACCTATATCTCACTCACGCTAAAATCCCTCGGCTTCAGCACTTTCAGCACAAATCTTCTCACAATTCCTTACTCAGTCGGACATATCATAACACTGCTTTGCATTACAGCCCTGAGCGAAAGATTAAATGAGCGAACATTGGTATCAATGATTCAGCCTCTGTGGACCCTCCCTTGCGTCATTGCGCTCCGTTTCTGGCCCGGAGCTCTGACGGACGCCTGGGGAACATTTGCACTTACAACGGTGCTTCTGTCGTATCCCTACTGCCACGCCATTCTCGTCGGCTGGACTTCCAAGAATTCCAACAACGTTGGCACCAGGTCTGTGGCCGCGGCATTATACAACATGGCTGTTCAGTTGGGTAACATATGCTCAAACTTTATATACCGAACAGACGACAAGCCACTCTATCGAAGGGGCAACCAAAACCTTATCATTGTCAATGTTCTTGTCATTGTGGTTTTCCTGCTTACGAAGGTTTACTACGTGACGAAGAATAGGAGCAGAGATAGAAAGTGGAATGCCATGACAGCAGAGGAGCAGTCGGCGTATAAGAAGGATACAAAGCTGACTGGTTCGAGAAGACTAGATTTCCGATTTGCACACTGATCGTCATAAAGTAGATCGATATGGGTGCAGGATGGTAGTGAAGTGGGTGTGCTCTGGCGAATAACCACGCGACAGTAGGTAAATGGTTCAAATCTGAGAATTATTACATGGGTTTAAGTTGCTGCTTCAAGGAGAAGAGATCCAAAGGAAGCCATGGTGTGTGTGTGTTACCTTCGAACAGGAATAACAATTGCACCTAAGTGTTTCATGCACCCAATTTCCGCATACACTATGAAAGCGGCGTCCGGAATAATAAATCAATTTATATGGCTCGGTAGATTTAGCGAGCCCCTTAAAGCCCCCTTTTCGTCGAAGCTGCTTTCTTTTGGGGAGAAAGATGGCAACGATTCAAGGAAACGAAATGGATTTGAATGCTTCCCGTAAGATTTGCTAAGGAGCACATCAGGCACATAAGTTTTGGATTTCTGCTCACCGTAAACTTAGAGGCAGTGAAGGGTGTCTACACTAGTGAAACGGGTGGCGTTCTGATTATTCTGAATGGAATAGTGCTAATTGATCTCAGTTTGATGGGCAAAACTTGCCAAAATAATCTATGATAATATTCAATGATTGAGACGGGGGCTCTTTGATTGTCTCGCACGCTGTGGAACTTTCAAAACAGTCACGGATCTACCGCGAGGCAGACTCAGCCTTGCGTCTTATCGTGCACGGACGTGCCAGCCTTGCCCAACGGCGTCGTGCAACGTCAAGCTCAACACCACGAAGATCATCCTCTTCACCCAGAACTAGGAAAACTACGACCTCAATATCTCAATATCTTCCGTACACTCTTTACGCCTTGCACCGCTTGTGGCAGATATTGCTGCCCCTTATCCATTATTGCGTCCCTCTCCGTGCAGCTACCCCGCGCCCACAAATCGGATCCCCCACCATGACCTCCAGAGTTGCCAGCCACGCTGGTTCCTGGTACACCGCAGACCCGACAACTCTCTCCGCAGAGCTTGATGAGAACTTGGGAAAGGTTCCCACTTCCATAGAAGGACACCCTGTCCCAGTGCCCGGTGCCAGAGTCATCATTGCCCCGTGAGTGTCAGCCTGACCACCACTCCCTTCCCTCGGTACTAGGTACTGACCTCTAAAAAGCCACGCAGGATACTCCTACTCTGGCCCCACGGCAGCGTGGGCATACAAAAGCCTCGACCTCTCCAAAGCAAAGCGAATATTCCTCCTCGGCCCGTCCCACGCTCTACATCTCCCCGGATGTGCCCTCTCCAAGCATGCAAAATACGCCACTCCTCTCGGAGACCTTATTGTGGATACGGATACGGTGGCAGAGCTGAAGGCTACGGGGAAGTTCGACACAATGACCAGCGACACAGATGAGGTGGAACACAGTCTGGAGATGCACCTTCCATACATCTACAAGATGCTTACTCTGAAATTCAAGTCCGCCAAGGACTACCCAACGCTGGTTCCCGTTCTAGTGGGCAACACGTCCGCGTCTTCCGAAAAGAAATTCGGCCAAATCTTTGCTCCGTACCTCGCAGATCCATCGGCTGTCTTCATCATATCGTCCGATTTCTGCCACTGGGGCACGCGGTTCCAATACACATACTATCTCCCCAACAATCCGACAGCGGCGGTCGCTAGGCAAGGCGGTGGATACAGCCTGAGGAGACGGGATGTAAACCCCACAGATCCCCGCATACACGAAAGCATCGGCAAACTGGACCGATTGGCGATGGATGCGATTGAGGGAGGACATCATACTGAGTTTCTGGAAAACTTGGAGAGTACAGGCAATACTGTGTGTGGCAGGCATCCAATCGGTGTTCTTATGGCTGCCATTGAGGTGTTGAGGGAAGAAGGGAAGGTTGCGAGTGGTCACGGCAATTTTGAGTTCGTTCGGTATGAGAGAAGTGGAGAGGTGGTTGATATCAGTGAATCTTCTGTCAGTTATGCCAGCGCATTTGCTGTACTTTAAGTTTTGGAAAACATAGTGTCAAGAGATGATATATTTGCATTGTGTGTGGCTTTCGATCTTTCAGGTGAGTGATCATTGGGGTTTTCCAACGCCTATTGGTCTCGATTCGACAAATATCCGTGGTTTCCAGGTGTATACTACTGGGACCTAGAGTTGATCAAACCAACCCATTGACAGCAACCACTCCCAACTAGCTATGCTATGAAAGCCGACTGTTTAGAAACGAGTGGAAATTGGTAAGATCCATTAGCCAGCTCGGACTTTGGTGCATAAAACCTCACTGGTAACACTGTCAGTACTTGCTTTGTACGAAGGATAGCCGACTTACATGTGGTTGAAAAGCTGCTGAAATTTGCCGGTGACGGTAGCCAGCTATATGAAATGTCAGCAATTGCATCTCTAACATGGAGGCGCACGATTTGGCATCATGCTTACTTGTTTGTCCAATTGCTTGGTGGTGTCACAGCAGCAGGTTGGATCAGAACTTGGAAAGTTTCGTTCCCGGCAGCCGCTGAACCATTTCCGTAAACAGGGGTTGCATCAGGGTAGGTCAAGGTGCTCCTGTCCCCCACCGCATAGCGATTTAGATCATTTGAAACCAGATAGCCCTCAGAATTATATAATGTCAAGCTCCAGAAACCATCATTCTGGACTGGTGGTTTTCTGGAGAATGTAAAAAGATAAGATTCATTGGCATTCAGCTGCATCGTCCCGGACTCTCTCATAGGGTACAGAGCTTGATCGTCTGTCAATTCTAAGTACCCCACTTCAGCAACTGCAGCGCGGTCTTTGTAGTTATTCCCATACAAACCTTGTGGAACGTTGTGGGTCCAACCATTGTTGAAGGTCTCGGTGAAACGCGGGACTTGAGACTGGATTGATCCCAAGGCCAAATTGTACGCCGCAGATAGGTCGGTATTTGATGGTTGCTGATACCTCCCATTTCGGGCGCCAGCAATCGACAACGCTTTCTCAGCAAATTTCTCAGTCTTCTCAGATATATTGAACGGCGGGTTAGTGTGGGCAAAATTAGCCAACAACTGAAGCACGACCTGTGCCGTATTGTTCGAAGACTGGTAGGGAGCCAAATTCTCTTTTGTCAACGACGATGCCGCGGTCCTATTGCTGGGTACAGTGGTAAGGCTGGAGGCGCTGACCAAGGATTGGACGTAAAGCAGGTCGGTTGTATTGTTCTTGACTAGGATGCGGCCGAGGAGTACACCATCGGTTGTTGGGGAGTTGATATAGCCCTGATACAGAGACGAATTCGAGACTCCTGCGGGCTGAAGACCCCATTCATGAGACCTTGTATATCGCAATAAATAATTACCGGCAAGGCTGTTGTCCACACTCGATGGATTGGCGAAGTTATTCCCGAACCTAGAAGTGTTAGCGTCATTCCAGAACGGAAGCCGTTGAGTTCGCATACGGATCGTAAAAGGCGAAACTCCAATAATGATCCTTGTCGATGGGTGGAATAGTAACAATAACATCCTCTTTTTATAGATCAAATACAGCCGCGGAATAGATAGTGTCGACATTGGGAAGAACTACGGTCGTTTCCTGGGGAGTGGCAAGCTGAGTCAAGTGAACGAAGTAATTAACAGCGCCGAATGAGACGAAAGGGATTGCCAATTTGGCGAACGATAGCAAAGGTAGGCCATACTAGATCTAGTCAGTTATATCAAGAATTGTCTCTCTAGGCTGTACATACATCTAAGGCAAAGACTGTGGCGTTCAATGAACTCATTTTGGATTCTGAACTGTGGCAGTCACGACTGTATATTTAGATCAAGGAGTCCTCTTGAGAGAAACACTTCGCAGTTATAGGAAAGTAGAGAAAGGTAGCTTACTCTTGTTAAGCTGGTCGGCACTGCCCGGCAAACAATACATCAGCAGTTTACTTCGCACTCCATGCCAGATTGAGCAACCGAGCCTTGCGAAGTCTTCACTTCCTTACCCAACAACTTCATGGTGCCTGTTATAGTCAAAATCTGAGAATTGCGTAAGATCTGACGGTTCAGATCAAACAGTGAGCTCTACAGTGACGACAGTGTGGGTCGCGGTCTCTGTTCAGGGGCGCGCTAAACTTGAAGTGCCGAATGATCTGCGTTCGGCACTATTTACAACATCCCTAAGTTACCACCGCTTGTGGCCTACACCTCGCATCAACGGCATCTTGGACTCTCCGGAATGCTACTTTTAAGCCACGAAGCGGAGCGAAGAATGAAGTAAAAGTTGAGCATTAGGGAATAAATTCCTGAGCTCTGAAAAATACTGGTATCGAACAACTGACAGCTCCCAGATGACTCCGCCTTGATCTTTCGAAGCCCTCGGGAACAATTCGCACAGCACAAGACGAAAAGAATGTGCATCCTTGAGTAACTTCTCCTTGTTACTCAATCGGTGTTGGCACCCAGCCAGGCTTCGCCAACCCACGTTAAAGGCTTCTCGCCCCTGTTGAGATCCAAATTTGTCAATCTCGACTGGTTCCAGTCCTGACAGGTAAATACACGATCCAAGCTGTATGAGTCGTCTGGTAACTGCTCCGGATGCCACTCGCCGCCACCAAGTGATGTTTCGGCAATGATCACAAGTTTGAAGTCACAGCTGGGATCTCCGACCAACTTCACAAGCTCATCCATCAGTATGTTGAATTTTCCCTGGCATTTGTCCAGCCTATCCAATATAATGTACGTCGTCCCAAGATCCCTCACAGGTGTAAGCACGTCACGAAGGAGCTTTGTAGCGGCTTGATTCTGTGCCTTCCTCTCGGAGTCATTCCGGAATGGGTCGCTCAATGCTAGAGTGTGTAGCTGCACAGCGTTTTCGCGAAGAACTTGAGGGTGTTGCTTCAATATCTGAACGGCGACAGAAGATATGATTTGTTTCGCGCAAATGGATCGACTTTCAAGGCCTGGATAGCAGGAGAAGAAAGCAAGATGAGCTTTCCTCCAAGCCAAATCCTCAGCAATATAGATTGCGGCAGGTGAGAGCCACGATTGTCCCCAGCCCGTGTAGTGGCGCCCCTCAATAGCAGTTCTCCCGCTAAGAAATAGCATAGATGATATGGTAGACGTGATCCATTTCTGATAAGGATCGCTACTCTGAAGCATTTCGGGGCTCATCTGGGTGTACCCCGCAGCTGGCAAATGTGAAGATTGACGCGAGTGATTTGGGAATACCTGCATAAGGTAATGCTTGGTGTTGCTGACATTTGTTTCCTCAGACGGAAAGATAACCTAAAATGGGGTACTTAGTATTGGCTGAAATGTGAAAGGACTTGAAGCTTACGCCAAGATCGTCTTCCAACCGCTTTAATCTTTGCTCGTCTTCTTGCTTTGCTTTCTCTACAAAAAAATCAGCTCATTATAATCAGTACTTCCGTTGACAAATACGTACGGTCTTCGTCTTTCTTGTAGGCCTCAAATCTTTCTTTCTGGTCCTCCAAAGCTTCTCTCAGCAAATCATTGTTGGATTCCATTCTCAATGCGTGCTTCTCCAGCCGTTGTAGTTTGTCATGGGAGCTAGTAACTTGTGCTTCAAGCCTTTCAATCATTTGTCCTGAGCGACCAACCTCAATTTCTATATTTCGTGAGCGGCTGTGAAGTCCAAACATGGCCTCGGAGTTGATTTCTGCAAGTGTTTTGTAAATTTCAGCTGCGACTTTGTCAACAACTATCGATGGTGGTGCGATAATAGCTAGTGCGAATCTTCCTTCATAACTTCGTCAGTAAGTATGGGGGATAAATATTTTGCAAACTTACTCCAAAAACTTGTAAAATAATAAGTTGCAGCCCTTGCAAAATCTGTGACTTGCTCATAGGCCGTCGCCACCAGCTCTCTCATTTGGGGAGTTGGATAGATGTCGGGCCAATTTTCCAACTTTGGAAACGATTTTCGTATATCCTCCAGCAAGTTTTCAATCTTGGCGTCGTTGGCCGTCTTATTTACCACAACCTAAAAACATCTAGCGGTGTGCAGCTAACGTGGTGCTCTGAAGACTTACAATAAGTAAGATGGAGAGTGTTTGATATGCGACTTCGCCATATGGACCTCCCGCGCCTTTGACTATATCCACAATACCTGAATATGCGCTAACGAACTGACTAAATCCGTTCGCGAATTCTTGCGCTCGTCTTCCGGCTTGTTTCATGCCCTTCCTGCGATCTTGGCTGTATAAATCATGTGACTTGGTGGCATTTTCGAGAGCTTGCAATGAGACAGAGGCAGGCGGTATTCCTTTCTGGACACCCTCTAACTGGATTCCAAGTTCCTCTTTGGTGGATGCTATGGGAATCTCGGTACCACTAATATTGAGATATTTGCGAAGCTTTGCTTTAAAGTGACGATGAGCTTCGAGTACAGTGTCAGGAGGCTGCAGGACTCGTCTGTTTGAACTGTGAGCCACTGTACAATGGAAGGTGAAGAAATACCGAGGCGGGCCAGAAATATCGGCACTTCGTGTCACTCACCTCCTCTCCCCTTCAGCCTCATCTCCTTGAAACCAGATAGGTGGATGGACGTCCATCGCTACTCATCTCCAATTCTTGGTTCGCGGGAAAATGGCACAACAGCTTCTTTCGCATTCGTATTCGCTGAAGAGTTTGCTTCATTTATCGTCCTGACGCGGCTCAAAACCGATTGCCTTGTAGGATGTAAGCACTGTTATTAAGTAGGTATCATTGCCGCATGGAACCATGTAAGATTGATAGCCCCCAAATATGCCATACTATTCCTATTGGTGATCATGACGGCTGAGCTTCCCTTTTCGGCTAGGTGGCTGGGGTCCACAGGTGCATCTGATAAACGTCCACGTTGGATTGGCCACGGATATATGAACATTATGCGCAATCTCTAAAACGGGAAAATCCTGCAGGCTGTGGCTTGTGGAATGGTAGCCTAGAGCCTCATAAAAATAGCACATATTTACCATCTAGCCTTCCCTAAAAGGTTTGTAGAAAATTCTACACCATCGAGAAATTTATACAAAACACGAACTTGCTCACTTTGAAAATATGGGGACATCTACAGAAACCGATCTCCAAACCAGATATAATGAGCTTCTTGAAAAGCGGATCGCTCAACTCGAAGAACTGCTCAGCCAGTCATCAACACCTTCTGAGCCCTCAAAACAAGAGAACACTACACAAACCAAGCCAACTGAAGTCGCAAAATCGACAGTAGCCGGGAATAGCACCGATAGCGACAAAAAGTCCACTACAAAAGACAAAACTCTTGCCGAAGGCTCCGATAAAAAGGAGGATGCCCCAAAATCCGCAACTCGCTACCGGAACATTCTTCGTAAATGGGATCGTACCGCCGGTGCCCACAAAGACGAAGATGTAAGTGAAGCGACACTGAAGAAGTCCGATTCCAAAGACATTTCCTACAGCTTTCGACGCGTTTACGACCCAGAGACAGGAGAAAAGGGTGCCTACTCCGAACTTGAAATCGAAGGGGAGGACCTGATCGGAATTCTGAAGAGCGTCATCGACAACAAATATCCCGGGATAAATCTCGATGGTGACCTTGTCACTATAAGTGCGCCTTTTGCACCAATAGTACGCTCAAGTCGTTCAGCCTTTTAAAAACAATCGCTAATTTATCAAGGTTCATAATTGGGACAAACTCAAACAGAAACTTGAAGATCAACCTGAGTCTCAAGGATGCAAAGACCTTGCGCATCTTCTGAATCGTCTTGAGTCGGCTCCAGAGCTTGAGAAATACTTCAAAATTCGCGTCTCCAACATCACCGCCAAAATTACAACATACGAAACTCTTTGGACATGCTTTGCTCCAAAGACCCGAATTATTGCCAAGCCATTCTTCAACACACCCCAGATATTGGAAGTGCTTATATCCCCAATCCCATTCTCAACTCCGGTCGAACCCACCCTGAATCTGTGGGCCTGGTGTTGGGATTGGAATGGGAAGAAATGGGTCCGCGTTTACTTCTTATTGAAACTTGAAAGGTTCCAAGGGACGAAGCCTATCAACGAACTGGATTTCTATCCCCTCGAGTTTGCGCCCGACCAGGAGGAGATATGCGCCAAAGTTAAGGAGCGAAGTGAGAAATATGCAGCCGCCATTTCTGCAAAGCCTGGTGCTGCTCAAATGTTTACGTACAAAGGCGATGCTTATGGCGACCGGAGGAAAGTGATAAGCCCCGAAGAAGATGAAGTAGGTCTCCGTTGTCATTAGAGGCAGTAATGTACTAATACCACAAAGAAAGACGAGGAAGATAACACGGGCACAATTCGAAGTGCCAAAGAAACCAAGTTCAACCCGAAAGTCGTTCCAGTAAATATTCCACATCTCCAAGTTCCCAGCACGTCTGACATGTTTAGGTCAATGGGGAGATTCTTTGCGACGCTGCGGCATTTCTTCAATACGGCACTGGCAGCCATGTTCTTGGCGAATGGGAGGAAGCATTCGTCAATGAAGATCCCCGAGAGCCTGACGGAACCCCAATAAAGTTTGACCTAGCTAAGGCTTTACTTGATGACACACATCAACTCTTCCCTCCTCGCCTGCTCGGATACGCAACCAGAGAAAAACTATGGGGACAATTTGCGGTGGATCAAACCGAGAAGGCGGGAGGCAAAGACCCCAAGCCTTTCACAAAAGACTTGCAACTGGAGCCAAAATACAAAGATATGATCGAGGCTTTGGTGGATTCTCATGAAACAAATGCGCAATTGATCAAGCAGAGACAAGTCAAGGATGTTGTAGAAGGAAAAGGTAAAGGGTTAGTCCTTCTTCTTCATGGACCGCCCGGTGTTGGCAAAACCCTTACCGCCGAAACCATCGCCAAATTTACCGGACGGCCATTGTTCATCGTCAGCGTGGCGGAGATTGGTCTCAACGCATCTCGCGCGGAGCAAAACCTCGAAAAGCTTTTCAATCTCGCCAGCAAATGGGAAGCCATCCTACTGGTGGACGAAGCTGACGTCTTCCTCGAGACACGGGGCAATTCTTCCAGTGCGGGAAGAAATGCTCTTGTCTCTGTTCTCCTCCGCGTATTGGAATACTACCAAGGAATTATCATCCTCACGACGAATCGAATAAAATCTATTGACGTAGCTGTCATCTCACGTATTCATTTAGCAATTCGATACACGGATTTGACTGAGGACCAAATGTGCAAGGTGTTCTCCTTTTCTTTGGATCAGCTGGAGCCGGACTTGATCGATGACCGAAAAGAGATTGATAACTTCATCATGAACTACGGCCACCAGTACGGCCTCAACGGCCGACAAATCCGCAATGTTGTCCTCGGAGCACTTGCTTCGGCCCGAAACGATGCTAGGAAGAAGAGAGGAAATGGCAAGATCAGTTTCAAGCATCTGAAAGACATCTGTGAGATGACCCGGCAGTTCGAAAACCAGCTCAAAGAGAATACTATGGCACAGAGATACAACAACGAGGTGACACGAAACGGCTGAAAGGGAGCAGGCATGCAAGCTTCTTGAAGCTTGGGCATGAATATGGTTCGAGAGCAGTATTGAGCGTTCAGAGTGATAGTTTAAAGCAATCTTCTGTGTATTTTCTATCAAGAGTCCCGTACAAATACTCCAGACGGTTAAATCATTGTGTATTACATTCCTCTTCAGGCATTTCTGGCCTTTTAGTAGGAACGTTGGAAGCAACTGTCGGCTTTTTGACTGAAGGTTTGGAAACATCGAATTTCCGGATAATGCCTTTAGGACCGTATCTAATTTCGCTCGGTTAATATACGCATTTAATACGGCTCGGACAGTCGGAGTGGTAGCCTTACTTGAAATCAGGGGAGTCCCTATCAATATAATACATCATTATCTCCATTTCTTTCTCGGTTACGGGAAGGTAATCCTTTGCCGCTTCTCCTTTTAGCCCAAGCCCGTCACCGGTGTAAATCATATAACTATTGGTTCGCCGACGGAAGTCATCTAAATCGTGGTCTATAAGCCCATCATTAAATGCCTGCCAATAATTTTTTGCACACATAACTCTTGCGCAGTCGAGGAAAGTCCCGATCCTTTTATCGCTAGGCTTTAACTCTACTGGTTGTGGGCGTTTTGGTGGTGAAGCTATTGGCCATCCTATTGGACATCGGTGTATAAGCCCCACGCCTAAATTGTACCACCTGTAATCTATTAATATAACATCTCCGTATGAGTATCAGCTCAGAGATCCTACCAGAAGAGGTGTTGTCTTTTGTTACATATCGTCAAAAAGGCTCGCCAAGTAACTGGAGATATGTCCAACCCTCCGTTCTCCCTTATATAGTAGTACATAGTATTCTCAGGGAGGAACCCCATAGTATCCAAGGCTAGCGAAAGCCTATTACGAAACAGATAAGCTTCAATTAGTCCGAACTGTGGACAGGTAACCGGTGGCTGGATATAAGCAGGATACCGGGGCTTTTTTTGCCGCTTCGCAGCATCGGCTTTAGCGGCAAGTGGGGTGTTTCTCCAATTGTGGCGGAGTTGCTTTGCTAGTCGCAGATTTGATTTGATCCTCGCTGCATCTCTCCGCCGTGCGTTCTCTATTCGTGTTTCAATGATCATTAGGGGGCTCATGGTAGAGTGGTTGATGGGAATTTCGGCTTTGCCCAGAAGATCTCGCAAGCTTGGCCAGTCCATCGGAAGAGATACGTCCCCAGTAAATTCCCTCACTACACCCTGAATAAGGGGCCCCATCCGAGCTGACATGGTTTGGTATCTGTAGAGTATTTAATGCTTCATCTTGTAACTCAGTTGGGGTGCTAGGGCGCAATACCTCTTTGCATGGGCGACCCAAAAATTCGATGTTGCAAGATCCATAAAATATGTTATGGGAATTGGAGTGCAAGTGACTTGAAAATAATCGGGGGGTGGAAACTTCAGCTCCTGGCTGTTTTTGGGGTGTTTAGAATCCCAATTGGGATATATTGTCCGCCTGTGCTTCTATTAGATGGATTTAGAGAAAGATACATTGTTCGGACTCACCTATGTACCGCTGCACATGAAACTCCCTCCGATACATTTACTCGATCTCCATCTATGAACATTGAATTGGCACGAGGTAGACCACCGTATATCTATGCTTGTCAATTTTTAATACAACGATGATGAAATCAGACCATACCGCATTCTCTAGGGATGCGCCGCTGTTGCATTTTATCAGCATTTATTTACTTGTTTTCTGGGTCTACGAACAGTTCCGAGATTCTTTCCTCTTCGAAGTAAGGTTCGTCAAAGTTGTGTTTGGTTTTCTGCGATTCCGTCCGCGTTTCGACACCCATGAAATGCTTTAGTGTATCAGTAAAAAAGAGAGAAAGCGCTTGTCGGGAATTGCCTTACTCCTGTTTCATGTAGCAAAACTGCAGCAAGCTGAAATAAATCTGAAAGTTCCCAAGGTTAAAAAACAAAAAAATTATGATTGCGTTATAAAAATATTGAAATATACTCCGTTGATACCATGCTATTATACGACTGAAAGCTCACTTGACACTTGCAATCAATTGCTGCCAGATTAACAAACTTACCAGTTGCTCTTTCTCCAGTGGTTAAATCAGGGCGCAGAAGCGAATTAACAACCCTTGTAGCTATTTTGATATGAGGGTGAAGGGTCACGCCTAAGGTTACCCCGAGGGAAGGCATGCCGCTACCCATCATGGTATGCGAGTGATAAAACCCCAATCTGATTTTCTTAGAGACATTTTGAAACTTTTGGTGAAGCCGTTGGTAGGCTTCGGCTGTCCCAGATGTCTCTGGTCGTCTTGCTCTGAATCTGTAACACCTTCTTTTTGGATCAGGGATTTCCAAAGCTGGTATTTCCTCGCGTACGCCAAAACATAACGCATCGAACCTGGACAGCCGTTAATGCAATTACTTCCCCGAAAATCTGGGTGTAGGATTTTTTACCATGGAAATGCCTGTGGCTGAAAGAGAACTTGCGACGCTATACGAAGAGCGGGGAGAATTGCATTCCACACAACAGGATTGCTGGCCTAACAAAGGATTGTTGAGCCACTGCTTGCACCAGGTATCCATGAGTCTCACCTCATAATATCCCACAAACCTATCTGATTTAATAGCTCGCGGCGGATTGTGTCTCAAAAGCGGCTCCCTGGTCCAGCTTTCTTGTGCGTAAAAAGGATGGAGGGGTAGGCCATCGAGGCTGCTAAAGTCGTGTGGGCTGTTTATAGCTGGAGCAAAAGCCTCGAGCGTTCTGAGTTCGGCCGTTGTAAATTCTTTCGCAATATTAGCTTGAGGAGATGACCAAGAGTATAAGAGGCAAAACCAAAAAAGCGGTTTCGTTGATATTCTTCCATGGCCCAATGCTCAAAATATTCATCCATAGTAGAATACGTAGCATATTCTATCGGCGTCAAGCCGCTCTTCAGCGGTTCATGGCCGTTCAATATATCATGCTCACCCCCTGTCGGATGGGTGTACTTCTTCGCGAGCTCCGTTAAATCGGGAAAAGGTCGAATCTGAGAAGGTAATGGGTCTGGACCCGGTTCGGGTTCATTTTTCGTGATACCAAGATATGCAGGTGGCAGTGGACGAATATGTTGAGCCATGGAGGGAGATCCCCGATAATTTTGAAGAATAATATAACCAACGCAAATCTCAAGAGGTACAGACCGGGAGGAGGATCCAAATCTTCGAAGTGGTGCTAGAGTCATCGTGCGGGTCTGATGAAAAGGTGGGCGCTAGCTTGTGTTGAATGGCTGCATTCCGCTCACAATGCGTTACATTCCAAGCGATTTATCCTTCCAATACTCCCAGAAATTTAGAGCAGGAACGGACAGCAAGATAAAGTTGATTTGCAAGAACAGAGGCTGAGAAATAAGCTTCGAATTGTAGATTTCGGAAGCTTTGATATGCTTCTGGTCTGATTCCCATACTCTTAGAACTTATCTTAGTAGAATCTCCGACAGAGGGGCAAAGCTCTGTTACCACGGCTCAATTCTGCAATGCACATTCCACTCGAAACATCCACTTCACTGACATTCTTGGACCACCATCTTGCCAAATAACACAGAATTTGCCCTTAGGAAGTCACCCACGCGCTCCTGCAGGAAGTTCTTTACCGGCAGATGCCACTTTCCTGACGCTATGTTTTGCGCCTCCATGGGCTGGGCATCCTGCTCTTCTAATTCAAGAAGATGCGCATTGTAGATATGTGGGTCGACGACTTGCGACAGCGGGTTGCCTACGCCACTCTTGCAAGGCGATGGCATAGTCCTTGCGGCGGGCCTGCTTTCGGAGTTTGTAAGATAGCTAGAGCAAAAGTCAGTCAAACGCAAGGAGTGGAAGGATCTAGGACCTACAAGAGTGCAATCATCAGTGTGCAGAGCGTACTTATCGCAGTGCGTAGCCTTGGAAGAGACGAACGTGCACTCCACAAACGGATCGATGACCAGTTGCTTAAAGCACCGCAAAAAATCAGTCTCTCGACGGAACTCCACGGCAGGGTTTACAGTTCGAAGACGCATCACGTCGCCAGGAGCATGTGAACCTGCTACCAGCCGCTCGTGCTGAGCTTGTAGTTCCGAAATCCACCATTATAACCTTCAAGCGGGCTGTCGGACGGTACTGGCAGGAGGGGCAGGTCATCCTTACAGACTGGGCAAACACTCCAGCTAAATTGTTCATGGAAAGCAAGCACAAAAGAGATAGTTGCGGTACTTAGCTGGCACTGAACGGAAAGGCAGGCTCTTTGCTCTCCTCGCGCCATTTCAGCCGTCTGCTTGGGAAATTAAATGTCAAGTTCCCAACAATCTCTCTGGCGCATGCGCCACAAGCTGAATCCCGCGCTGTAATAGTTTGTCCTCTCGGTGTTGCAGCTTGTCGTTCAACAGTGGGTCTGATTCAACGTTGGGCGCAAGGAGGAGAAACCCAATCGTAATGTAGTGATAAAGTGCACGGCAAAAAATACTCTTTCGCGCTAGCTAATACCCCACGATAAACTCCACTTGTTGTCCTGTCATGATATTGCTCCGCAGAGCCGCGACACTGCCGCAGTCTCGAAAAGGAGATTCTTGAATTGATGCCAGAATTTTTAAGAGGTTGCCAGTGTCAATACTGGCCAGGCTAGACGGGCTGGGAAACGTACAGGTGCAGTTGGGAGAAGGCCTACGGAGATACAGCAGGGAGGCATCTTAGCTTTCTTTTCACCAAGGGACTGCCGCGGGAGAGGAACCTACACTAGTGTTCGGTCTACAAAGAGCTGGACGCCGGTAGAGGACACAGCGTATATGCGTTGCTTCAACGTCACTCGCACTCCCCTAAAGTTAATGCGGATCCTTATACTTGAGGAATTAAGAAAGTGCAGCTGCGAGTGAGACATTTTTCAGGCCACCAAAAATGACCTCGAACAACACTTTGAGGGGAGGGAGGAGGTAGGGAGCTGTAGCAAACGCATCTCTATTGTGATATTTCGTACACAGCCAGAATTACTAGCTTAATGGTTCTCATGTACAAAGGAAGGAAAGGCAGCCATCTTCTATTCGACCCGTAGGCTCTGTAGCCTTGCTTCTGTCGCGATTACCTGAATTCATGGGTCAGCAGAATGTCCCACAGCAGGAGAGGCATTACAACACAGCGGAAAAGAGGTGGAGAAGAAGAAAAAAACTTACATCCAATGCCTGCTGCACCTCCAGCACCTTCCTGACCTCACCCATCCAGTCTCTGCTCAGCGTCTTTGCCCAACCCTTCAGTCCATTCATTTCTCTAGCTGCATTATCAAGATCACCCTCTTCGAGGAAAGTCTCCGTTCGGGTCAGGACGCTCTCAACGTCGTCACCAGTAGCAAGGCCCTTCTTCTTGAACAACAACTTGCTTAGAACGTAACTCGAGGCGTGGCTTGCAACACCAGCATCCTCAGGCAGGAGAGATGCTTTTCTGACCTCAGTTGCGACACGACGGAAACGATCAATTAGCTGAGACGAAGATGGGATGCCACGTTGGTATGCGGTGGGGTTGATGGATGCAATGGCAGCATTGACCACCTGGTCTTCCGACGCGATCTCCTTCAGAGCAGCCAATTCTCGGATGAAAGGACGCGGGACTTGGCTCTTCTCAAGGTTGGCGCGGACGGCTTCGACGGCGACGTGGAGATGTTGGGTCTGGAGGTTTGAGTCGACGACGGAGTTCCAGTCAGTGGTGAGCTTCTCCAGATCGCTGACGGTTTTCGAGAGGTCCGTGAGCTTGCCAAGGCGGCCATCACGTTCCTCCTCGACGCGATCCTTCACTTCTTGTGTAAATTTCCGTCGCATTTCGACGGCTTGCTCGAGTAGGCCGTTACGGAGACGTTGTTCGTTCACCTCGTTGGCACGATCAATTTCGGCCTTCAGCTTTTGCTCGAAGTTTTCCTGTAGTCTTTGACGTTCGGTATGATATTCCTCCTGCCATTGTGACTGCTGGTCGGCCATTTCAGCCTCGACTCTGTGGATAAGCTCCTTGGCAGAACGGTCAAAATCCTCCTTTTCGCTGTTGATCTTAACATCGGCCTCTTGTTGAGCAGTATCCTTCAGCGCCCTGATTCTACCTCCAACCTTGCTCAATTCGCCCTTAGCCTTTTCAATTGTAGAGGAGAACTTGGAGTTTGCATTGTCGGCATTCACAACGGTAATGATGTCGTTGAGGATTTTTACAAGATCCTGGACAAGGGGCTCTCTTGCATCTTTAATGTTGATAGGATCGATTCTTGTAATCTCGGGAGGGAATTTGGAGGGCTCGTTGACTTCTGGGGCTGTAAATGGAACACCTGTGGCAGACTTAATCTTGTTTGGCTTCTTGGTTGCCTCTGCTTCCTCCGTAGCTGGATGTCCTGGTTTCGCTGGTGGTTGAGATTCGGGAGACTTTGCAGCTGCTGGCACGGCAGAGGCTGGAGCTTCGGCGTTCTTCTTTACACTCTCAACAGTCTTGGCTTGCTCTTTAGGACTTGTCTCGTGTGGGGTCCGCAGGGCCTCTTTGTCCTTGGGCTTTGGCCCATTTGGAGTCGTAGCATTCGCATGTCTATCATCCTCAGACACCTTCCATGATACGCCACTCTGACTCGGGATCTTGACTTGATCTCCGGTATCTCTGGGGCGTGTTGAGCGGTTGATGGCTGACGGGAAACGCTTTCGGAACTCCTTCTCCTCGAAATACAACACCGCGTCTTCTCCAAAGGGAATATATTCGGTGAAGAAGTCGTGGAAGTTGTCGTTGACCCGCGAATAGTACACACCTCCGCCAAATCCAGCAGCTAGAAGCACAATAAGTGCGGTAAGAGTTCTGACGACTCGTCTTTTTGGTTTCCGTGTAGGAGGTGGTGGAGGGGTTGTAGAGGTGGGAGGCGGCGCGGCCTTTACTTCGCTCGGTGTCGGAGGGGTCAATGGTACATTCATAGTGGGAGGCGGAATCGTAGAGGAGCTTGGAGTTGCAGGCGTAAGTGGAGGTGCTGTTGCCAGCTTGGAATCGGGCGTTGCGGCAACAGGTCCAGGTGGGAGAGGTTCTGAGGTAGCAGGGCTGGCAGATCCAGGCAGGACAACTTGATCCGACCGTTTGATGCTGGGTTTATCAGCGTATCCCCGCTATGTATAGGTTAGCAATTGACCATATATGCCTCTTCTAAAGCTCATACCTGCTGGGCACTCAAGGCCACTCGAATTGGCTTTATCGCGTGCCATTGAAGCCCGGCGCTGGGCTTGGATGCCAGCGCCCTGGACGAGCGAAGAGAGGCGCGCAGCATGACGGGCTGCGGGCGGTGACAAAGGAGATTTGCAGCGGTGGTGGTGGTGGTCGTGGTGGTCGTGGTGGAGATATGAAGTTGTTGATGCGCGTTGTCGGCAAAAAAGGTTTGAGCTCGAGCAAGCTTCCGCGCCAAGCCACTGCAGCAGCCGCATCCTCGGAGCAAGGCTACAGCAAAACGTTAGAATTGATGCAGTAGCAAATGCACCTGTTTCCCAAAGTCTCACTTCAAGTATAACGTTTATAATGGTCCAAAATACAGTTAAACACTCAATACCCTCGATTCATATACCAAACGTCAAGTGCCAAGCCAGCAGTATAGCTATGAGTGACGAGTCGCATCACCTGAGCAAGGGCAGCAAGGCTGCAATAAAATTGGAATAAGTAGCAAATAACACTGTTTTCAATGTCTCACTTCATATGGAACGTTCATAGAGGACTGAAATACCTTCCAGTCACCTTTATTTCATTTCCAAGTATCCAGCAGAAAGTCTGCAGTGCATCTATGAGTGCACTCCACAAGACCAAACAATGAAATTGGTAGCATAAAATAGCTATCTTTGAAGGTCTCATTTCAAATAGAAGTTTTATATTGATCTAAATGGTTTTAACATGATTAGTTCTTTACTCCGTTCTACCTGCTTTCAGAAGCAAGTTTGCAGTACGAGCCAGCAGCCGACCCCTTTGTACAAGATATGATAGTGGCATAAGTCACGAATATGACCTGTTTTGAATGTATCACTCCAGATGGGACATTTACAAAGGTCCGAATCAACATTACTTGATGCACAATACTGTCAATGTTGTCATGATCGTGTGATTGTATTCTATTGCATATCATACAACCCAAAATGCCGCAAAACAATTCAATAGAAACCCCCACACGCCTTGCAGGAAAAGCCTGCACCCACTGAACCCTCGAGAAATCAGACACATGAAGGTATTAAAGACTGTTTTCATAATGAGGTCGAGATGCCGGCATGTATATGGCTGCCGGCTCCCAACCAAAGCAAATTCCCACCGAAAAAGACATCGTCTGGACTATACGGTAGTGCGATGGCTCTACCATCCTAGAGTATGCCTACTGTTCCGCATAACACCTCCCTAACAGCTGCATGGGCCTCCCGCTTGAGTGCCCGGAGTATCTGGTCGCAGCTCCACACCTCCTCGTCCACCAGATCTTGGGTTCCTCGGTCCCGCCTGGTCTAACGGAAGCTTCTTCGCAATCGATGTGAATAACTCCCGCACATTCTCTGCTGTCTTTGCCGATGTCTCAAAGAAGAGCAGCCCAGCTTCTCTGGCGTATGCCTCGGCATCGGCTGTCTGTATGGCACGCTTATCGGGTTGCTCGGTGACCAAGTCCAACTTGTTTCCTGCAAGGGCGATGATGATGTTCTCGTTCGCCTGCCGTTGCAGCTCCTTGACCCATTGTTTCGCCTTATCTAGTGACGCCTGTATGTGACTTGTGAGCTCCAGTTCCTCCAGTTCCCAGAGACGTCCGGATGTACTTACAGCTTGTGTGATATCGTAAACTACTACGGCGCAGTTGGCATTTCGGTAGTACATGGGTGCCAGCGACTTGTATCTCTCTTGTCCCGCGGTATCCCATATCTCGAACTTAACGGTGGTATTGTCGTCGAGCGATATCGTTTGTGTTAAGAAGGCGGCGCCGATGGTACTTTCCCTGTATGAGTCGAACTGGTCCTGGGAGGATGTTAGCAAGTTGGAGGGGAAAGAATCAAAGGATGCGTACCTTGACAAAGCGCAGGACGATGGAACTCTAAATGGATGTCAGTACTGGAACGAAACGTGGAGATCGACCAGGCGCACCTTTCCAACAGCTGATTCTCCTGCGGGTTTATGTTAGCATATATCAAAAGCTAAGTTTCTTGAAGACGCATACCAAGCAACACCAGCTTGAACTGCGCAAAACGAGAGTTGCCCACGCGGGAGCCTGCTGGGCCTCTGGAAGCCATATTGGATTTGTTGGAGGATGTCGAGGAGAGGAGGATGGTTGAGGATGAAGCTGCAGATCAGGCCGACAAAGAGGAAGGTAGTTGCAAATGCGGCGATTGTTCCTTGGTGTTGTAGATGGAAGGGTGTTTGTTGAGTTCTTTCCAAGTGCTTGCTCCCAATGCAGGTGACGGTTGATTGACGATGCCATGTCTCGCTGCGAACGGCAGGAGCGCTAACTGGGTGTCACGTGCATGAATCAGCCACACCGCGAACTCCTTATACATTCACACGCATATTGGATATCCAGCCCTCTATCAAGTTGTTGGATTTGAAGCTTTGGGAAAATCCTGTTCATTACCTTTGGAAAGGCTCTGTGTTCATCTAAATTTAAGATTATATGAATGTTTTATTCCCAATGACCAATTTCGAGGGACGAAATATATCATTTATAAAATTCAAATATAAAAGCATTATAATATTAACATCCGAATCCTTCCCCGTTATTGCAAAAAATACTCCTAATTCTATTCCGAAAACTTGAAAACCATTCACAAAACTAGTATCAAGGTCAAATTAAATACATGAGAAATGTTTAAAGATGCTCGACTTTTGTGAACAGATGCATTGCAGCGTCATCGTATCAACCGAAGAGGCGGATATATCTGCGCCTCACAACACTTCCCTGCTTCAACTCGGTCCCCATAGAAGAAGGCAGCTATAGCTCACCTTGCGCCAA
>QGMK01000457.1:0-24467 GCA_007825345.1 Lachnellula suecica
CTGGCTACCTACAGAGAAAACTAAAGTGCATTCCTTCATTCCTCGGAGAGTTGATTAGTTCACCGTCGTGGGCAGGGCACACCTTCTCACCTGCGAGTCATACCACTGCTATCTGCTATCTCAGCCTATCTGTTATCTGGCTGCCTCTAGATGTCTCACTCGAAGCTCTCTACTGAGGTAGATCCTGTCACCCAAACTTAGCCAAGCGCTGGAGCAATCCACTTCTATCCACCACCACCACCTGCAGCCGGCACTGGCACTGGCACTGGCACTGGCACTGGTGCTCGACAACCGCGCTGCAGTTCCATATACCAATCCCGTACCGCTCCCTCCCTTCCCCTCCTCGTCTAAAGGGCCGAACCGTAGAGGTCAAGCCAACCCTGATCGTCAAAGTTGGATCGTCGAAGTTCACGTTGTGGCGCATGCGAATCCCTGGCTCGAGGCAGTCTAGCTCTGGCTGCAGCGGCAGCCGGGGTGCATGCGCTACTGTACATAGGAGCAGTTGTGGCGTACCGTATGTGTCTGTGCTGAAGTGTCCGCTTCGCCTTTGCAGCCAGACGACGTCTCCTCTCGACGTATTTGCATTTGCAGCCTCCCACGCCTCCCAAGCCTCCCACCATCATCCACGCCTGTCTCTCTTTTTAGAACCAACTTGGCCTTCCACATACCAACCCAGAGCCTCGCCTTCTCGCCTTCTCGCCTTCTCGCCTTCTCGCCTTCACACCCATTTCTCTTTCCCATCGTGGGCTGCTCCTCCGGCTTGTCGCATTTCCATAGCTACCCTCCCCCCCCCGCCAATCAAAGCCCGCCCTTCTATCACACCCCTCTTCTCTCCCAGAGCTCTATTCACTAGAGCCTTGACCAGTCACGAGGCCCCGTGTCAAGTCAGAAACATCCTGTCTAGCTGCAACCCTTGTCGACCTGAAGAGGTCATTGGACACCCCTTTCCAAACTTCCACCTTGAAACCAGTCGTGTTCTTTCCACGAGGCGATCAACGCACGACATACCTACATACCTGCGAAGCCTATTCGCATCATTGCCGGCCCATCTTTCCCCTTCTCCAACAGAGTTCGGCCTCTTCTCTGGTAATCCTTCCGCTGATCGCTGCCCGCTGCTGCTCTCCCGGCGGCTATCTCTCTTGACCGTCCGAACTCCGCACATCTTACGCCTGGGCAAAGCGGGGGTTGTGACAACCTTATTTCGCAACTACCGGCGATCAAAGCTACATCGACCATGGCATCCTCATCATTCAGGGACTCCATGAATTCTCTCGGTTGGTCACGCCGTTCAGATCCGGATGTGCCCGTCAATACTCAGCAGACCACCGGCCTCTTATCGTCTATCAAATCGCTGAACCCTTTCGGAGATAGTGGCTATGTAAGACTTCCAACAACTGAGGGTGCTGGGGCACCACTTCCGGCCAGAAATCGGCGGGAGGAGGAGGAAGCTTGGTTTGCCTGTGAGTCAATACTTTCTTGAACCTCATTCACGTTTCACTGCCCCTGCATCAGCCACCGGCCATTCTCACGGACCCATGTGGACTATGCAGCCATGATGGCTGGATGCTGCGCGTAATCACTTTAAGATATCAAGAGGCTGATTTACATCGTCCATAGTGAGCAGATGGGACCGAATTTTGATATTCAGCGCTTGTAATATTGGTGCTTTAGCTTGTTTTGTTATCTGTTTTGTGTTATGGCCCTTGATGATGGCAAAGCCGCGCAAGTTTGCTATTTTGTGAGTTACCCCGTTTCGTTGATTCTGGTGTTTTGCTTTACGGAGGTCATCCAATCCAGTTTTGAGACAGTTTAACTCTCGGCAACCGCGCCCGCTGCAGGTATCCGTCCTGCATGCATACGCACACTCTATTGCTCTAGCTCCGATTTGCTTTCTAGCACCCTCCACTTCGTTCACATTGTAACAACCTTGAAATCAAGAAACAGAACCTACTCTATTCAAATCATAATCAATCATACATGGAGGCTGACTTCGGCGTGTGACACAGATGGTCTTTAGGTTCAGCCTTGTTCCTCGCATCGTGGGCTGCCATGATGGGCCCAATCACGTACGCGCAGCACCTGATGTCTACCCCACGCTTACCTTTCACTGCGGCGTATTTCGGATCGATTGGGCTTACGCTGTACTTCAGTCTTGGTGTAAGTACGTCATCAAACTTGAATCTACTTGGTCGCTGACTCTTTACCTTCTGAAGCTCCAAAGTACAATCCTCACCTTGATCTCATCACTGGCACAGCTGGCTTGTTTGTTGTGGTATCTCGTCAGCTATTTCCCCATGGGCTCAAGCGGACTGCGGCTTGCGACAACGTTTGGAGCTCAGAGAGCTGCGGCGTAAGTCATACCCTGCCCCAAGCATTGCAACAGAATCAAGCTAACAACGTCTCAGCTGGATGACTGGATAAGCATCGAGGCGCAGCAACAGCATCCAACATGTGAGCACCGCATACTTAAAATAGCGCAGAGTAGAAGGCAAATAAAGAATCTATCCCCTCTACTTCCACCTCCACGTTCATTTGGGACAATGGTCATGTGATGCTATTTCCTCGATACGAACTCTACGCGTTTGTTTGCGTCAGCGAGACCCGGCAGCCTGCTTTGTTCTGAATCCAGCTTGGACCGACAATAGCGGGCCCTCGGCCAAAGACACCGATTGAGTTCCATGTTCCCGTGCTCCCGCGACTCCCGTGCTTGCCACGAGTTTGTACGACTTTCTCGGCGCCTTGTGGAGAGGTTGAGATTTGTAGACGCGTAAATAGATTGATATCAAATGTGCGAATCTTTGTGGCTGAAGTCTGTTCAGAAAAAAATTGAGAATTTAATCTAAACCGTATTGTAAAGCGTGTTGGAGTTGAGGTGAAGAGATCGCGTGTTAACTCCGACCTTGGGAATAAACCCCGCGAATCTGGCAATGGATCGGTTCTCTCCTGGCACGTAAACTATAGGAAAGTCGGCAGAGAGATTCGGCGAGATCGAAGACAACCCTAGAATTGCGACTGGCGCTGCGCGGGTAGATTGCGATTCTGAGTAAATGAAACTTTTGACAGCTTTCTGGTAGTGGGGAAAACGGCAGGAATATTTGAAGACACGGCGTTATCAAAAGAGAAGAGATACCCTAGCATTTGCAGCACTAAAAGCTTCTCTCCTTCAAAATACACCCCATATGGCAGGGAATACCCTTTCCTTGATAGAGTTTGTGACTTTGGAAACATTTATCTCCAAGTATAGAATTATTGCGGCACTTAAACGATGTCGGCGGGTCACAAGAAACCCCCGCTGCCGGAGCTATGCCCTGGAAAAGCTATACCCAACGGCCAAATTCGTGCTTCTCTGTGTCTCCAAGAAGCAAGCAGACTTTGCAAGTACGGTTCTATGAAAGAAGTGGGAAGTAGCGCTGGAAAGAACGGGTGTGGGAGCGAGCTAAGCAGTAATTCGAAAATAGGTTTGAAGGCCACAGAAAGTTTGACCACAATGGAGGCATTATTATACACAGGTATGACCTGCGGAGAGGCCATTATTTATCGAAGTAGGATAATTGAAATTACCAGTGCTGAGGGATTATGATTGTGAGGTCTTTGGAATTCTTCATATCGAGTGGGACATTCTCATAGGCTTGTTTCCGAATTAATACCGAATCAATACGGTACCGGGCAATACGGGCTCAGGAACACACGTAAATCTTATCAAATAGCCGGCGCTTTCCATTTCCTCTCCCAGCGTTGGATTGTTAAAATCTAGTGCGCGAGGGCAAGCACAGCGTTCTCCAAATAGACTCGCCGGGGCGGGGAATCAGGCATATCATACCATTCAGCCGTGCTAGAGGAGGAATTGAAGATGAGAAGCTACGGTACTGGAAGTGGTTACGGTGCAAGTCAAAAATGTAGAATTTAACCCGCCATTGAGATGGCAATTTGGAATGGTGAACTTTTATTATATCAATTATAATTGTCGATTGTCCTGGTGTTGGCTCTTTTCGGTACGCCGGCGGGCGGGCAGAAAGCGAGAGATGCTCTAGTGGTAATTTTTTCTAGCCACAAATAATTGTCCTAACCAAAACTCCCTCCTCGTCCTCGACACCACCATCCTCCAGTTCGTGATACCCTTTCCCTGTCTTCTTCGACACGGAGCAGCTCGAGGTCAACGTGTTCTACGACGCTCTGTTTTTCCTTCCTCTTTCTGTTCTTCGGTGCAGTGCAGCGTCTGCGATCTCGACAGGAACGTGCCACACGCTTCCCGACGACCAGCAGCCAGTGGTACTTGTCAAACGGCCGAGCCTACGTCCATTGCTGCCTCCTCGGCCTGCACGGATTAACACGAAGTAATTTTTTTGATACTGCGGACTCGCTCGTACTCCTGTCCCCCGAGGTTTGTCTCTCTCTTCCTTTCCAGCCGCTGCTGCAAGCTTTTGTGTCAGTGCCGGTCATATTCGCGCACCCGCAAAATTTCTGCTGCCAACCCCATTATGCGGACCGTGGCCATTCACCACCAGACTCATATTACGCTGGAGCCATCAAGCTAATAATTGCCTCGCATTTCAGTCACGGTTGCGCCATTGAAGTTCTTCTTCCGGCGTCGACAGCACTGTCCGTGTCATCAAACAAACCACGACGTTTCGATCTACGCGAGTCTACCTACAACACCTCAAGTGTCAACGATTGGTACTTGATCTACCTGCAATAACCACGACCTTCCTTCGGAATCTCGAATTGCGGCGATTGCGCAACTAGATTCTCGATTTCCCGCCCTCTCGACCCCACAAACCCCTCGCGAACGAGATATCGATTCCATTCTCTTGCCTTCCACCCGATCGTCGTCGCTTTCTGGAATAGTCTCCAAGGGAAGCAGCAAGACCTACTTGGTCGTCGCAGTGGGCGAGCCGTGCGGAGAGGTTGAGCACACCTCTCCGGACATCCATTACTGGAGGTGACTGAAGATCACCATCCGGCCTAATTTGAACAGGGCATCTGTTCCTAGGTCGAATAACCTTTCCCTTTACACGAGTCTCTTCTGAAGACTTCAAAATGACCTCCACTACGTCGAGGTCGGGAGAAGCTGTTCCAGCGCCCCCCGTTTTCTCATATGCACAGGCTGCCAAGGGCCGTACAACTCCCGCCACTACCTCCAGTGCTCCCTCGAACCAGGCGACATCTGGAGTCAGCACACCAGCAAAAGGCACGATTTCTACCATAAATACGCCCTCCGGTGGCTCGGAACGAGGCGATCAAAGTGTCAATGGAAGCATCGACGGCCCAAGCCGAGTTGAACATTCCGGGGACGGTTTGACTTCAGAATCAAAGGTTTCGACATCAATAACCTCGGTTTCGCGGTCGGCATCGCCAAGTTTGGGCACAGCTTCAACATCCACACTCACAAAAGAGGAGGATGATTTCATATTAGTAGGAGCACCGACCGAGTCTACGAGGGATCGCAGTTCTCAGGAGAAGGGCAGCACCGAGAAGCCTTCAGAGGCCACTGAGGGAAGAAAGGGCAAGAAAGGCAAAAAGCAGAAGAATGCTGAGAAGGAGGCAGCTGAGAAGGAGAAGGAAGAGGTCAAGCCAGAGGTCCTTGTACCCGCTCCATTGCCAACAGTTAACTTCTGGTCGGCACGCAAGGCAGAAGCTGCTAAGACCAAGCCGGCCCCCGTCCAGACATCCTCAGAGCCTACAATCTCGAATGAGACTAGCAAATCTCCCGATAATAAGAGGCGAGGCAAGGCTACTGGCGCTGATGAGACTGAGAAATCTCTCGGCTCTGCACAGAATGGCGTAGCAAAGGATGCATCGACCCCTACCAAGTCGCAAAAGAAGACTGAAGCCGCAGGGAAACCCAAGGAGGACCAATCTGCGAAGAGATCAGGCCCCCGAGGTAGTAGAGCCCCGGAAGAAAAGCCATCAGCCACCCTGCTGCCTCCACCTGTTGAGGATGCAATGTCATGGCCAACCCCAGAGACCGCATTAGAGGAGGAAAAGCGCAAGGTGCAAGAGAAGGTTGACAAAGATGAAAAGGATGATAATAGTTCTAATAAGCCGAGAGCGAAGGAGAAGTGGGTTCCAGTACCGTACGTTCCTTCGGTTGCGTTCAATACGCCGCTACCAACGAGAGGTGGTCGGGGTCGCGGAGGAGCTCGTGGAGGAGGCCGAACAGAAGCTGGCGGTCGTTCGAATCATGCAGCCAGCAATGGAGCTGGCGACAAAGCACAGAATAACTCCGCAGCTGGCACTCCTTCTGCCGAGTCTGAGAAGCGGATGAGCAGAGGCGAGGCACCTCGTGCAGCATCTCTCCCTCCAAACTCAAACAAGCGGCAGTCAAGCGATCAAACTGGCACTAGAGACCAACGCAAACCTTCCGTTACAACAGGTGCTGAGAAGACGAAGAGTGGCGCGAATAAAGGCGAGTCGGGCGTCAACGGCGACTTCACCGCCAACCCTGCTGGGGATGCCATGGCCGACCAATCTCGAGGCGAACACTCTAGAAATTTCAAATCCGAGCAAGGCGCATTCCCAGAAACTCCTTCCAGAGCTAATGCTGCTGCTGATCGGAGAAGTGAGCCCAACATGAAGGGATTCGAACAGTCAAAGGATGGGTTCAGCAAAGATAATAACCGTGACAGAGCAGAGGGTCGCGCTGATCGTGGCCGGGGAGGATTCCGAGGCAGTAGAAATAATAACCACTTCCAAAATGGCCAGCAACATCCGCAGCACATTTTCACCAACGGTCACGGCCCTCAGCCACCTAATGGGTACCCGGTTCGAAGTGCAGGCCCATACAGCCCTCCTCTTCCACCACCCGCCTTCAGCAATCAATACCCCGTGCCATCTTCCAGAGGTGGCCGCGGTGGCCACCGATCGCAGTCGATACCCAACAATGCCATGTATGGCCGCTTCCCTCCCAATGGGGCCAACTCTCAGCATATGCCCTCTCTACAGACCTCGAATACTATGTACGACTACCAACCAATGCAGTCAATGAGTGCCACGCCATTCAACCCCTACGTCGACCACGTCTCTGTGCTCGCAATGGTGACGATGCAATTGGAATACTATTTCTCCATAGATAATCTTTGCAAAGATGTATATCTCCGGTCGCATATGGACTCCCAAGGATTTGTTTTCTTATCGTTCATTGGTAATTTCAAGCGTATCCAAGCTCTTACACAGGACTTTGAAATGGTACGGTATGCTTGCCAGGAGTCTGAGACGATTGACTACGTCACGGGGGATGATGGTATTGATCGAGTTCGGAGAGCCGAGGGCTGGGAGAAATGGGTTAGGCCAGTTGAAGACAGAGATGAGAGTGCGAGAAATGATGGCCCAGCACAGGTTCACCGCCGATATCCGCGAATGGGTCAAATGATTATGCCTGGTAACCATGCAATGTCACCGCCGCCTTTCTCCCCTAACGGATCCGAGTTCCGACCTTTCGGAAATGGCGCACCGGTAGCTCCTGTCATGAACGGCAATGGCAACCATTACCACCCTGAGACTCCTCTGTCAGCTGCTGTACCTGATTTCGCCCCTGGTCTGATGCCTATGAACGGCACGCAGGACCCTCTTGAGGCTGAAGTTACTATCACCGACGAGGAGGTCCTGGGTTTGACCATGGTCTTTAACCCTAATGGCGCCGATGACTCGAAGCCAAAGATTCCATTTCACAACGCATCCTCAAGGACTTTCTCCAATGGCTCTATTGACGGCAGATCAATCGCAGAAGAGATTGATGATAGCCGTCAAGGACGTCCTCTGACCAATGGGTCACGTGCAGCTGAAGCGTAAGAGTTACGAACTGGTACCCTGTCCTTCAGATAGCTGACTTTTTATTGTAGTTCTCCCGATGCGATCAGACGTTCGAGGAGTCCGTTCACCCCTCTGTCTCCTACAAAGACATCTTCGAACAATGGTCCCCCTGTAATGTGGGTGAAAGGTCACAATCAACAAATGGCAGTTGCTGAGCATCTATGCCCTGAACTCTACACTTCTTACCACGACCGTGCCTTAAAGCATCGTGAGATGTCTGCGCCCGGAGAGACCCACCATGACATGAAGACTCTTTACGAATTCTGGACCCATTTCCTGTGCAGAAACTTCAATCTGACAATGTACAACGAGTTCCGAAGCTTGGCCTACGAAGACTCGAGATCGCATGCTATGACTGGAATGAAGAACCTGATTACGTACTACGACGAGACTCTGAATAGCAAGAAGAAGGTCATTCCAGAGGCGCTCGCTTGCCATTACGTTGAATTGGTCAAGAGCGAAGAAAGCCCTGAACGCCCCGCTTTCCAGAAGCTCCGAGCAGCATGGCGAAATGGTGCGCTTGACATGAAGAGCAGAAAGAAGATTGACAACTTTGTCGACCAAAAGTTGAGGGAGGAACTTGAGCGGTCGCCAAAGCAAAAGTCGGATTCCTCTTGATTGACTCGGTCTTGTCAGTTTCTTTATATTCTCGTCGGTGGTTCTGTTCCTGAACACCTTCCTGGCCATGGTCTCACCCATCTAATCTACATCGATATTCGAACTTGAAGCGGAACGTTTTAGCGCCCAAGCTTTTGGCGGAATGTCAGCTCACGCACGCGCAACCTGCTATATGCAGCTGGAATATGCTGGGCACCCCACATTGATTGTATCTACGAGTTTTGTTTTGTGGTATTCACGGCGTTTGATAGGAGCTCACAGAAGATTGGAGATCTTTGTTGCATCTTCGCAGCCCCGCGTGTTCATCCTCCATCCGCGTGGGCATGGGCATGGGCACGGGCATGGCTTTCTTTGCAACGTTTGTTTGGTTTACGTGTTCATAGTCCCTGGCTTGCTCTCGGCACACCCATCTCACCAAAAAGTCTAGGCAGCTTCTGCCCGTCTGGCGTACTGCTCGTTTTTTTCCCTCCGATAATGGCCTGCGTGCATGCTGCTTGGGTGTTGCTGGTTTTCCAAAAAATTTGGCTTCTGCATGCAAGTTCTATTTCGATACCTCACTCGGGGGGTGGCCGGTCTTACAAACATAGAGAAACCGAAAATTGCTGCTTGTATCATACCAAAAATAACAGCAAACATCTTATGCATTTTGTAATATAATCAGCTTGTTATTGTGACCTGAAGGTGAGTCCGTGACATCTTCTTTTAATGTGCATCCATGCTCTTTCCCTTTTCAACAAAGACCTGATTCGTCCTTGCCTTTTGAAGAGGTTGAGAGTCCGAGTAAAATTAAAACCATAATTTTAGTTGTCATTCTCTAAAGATGGTTTGTTCAACTCCAAGACTCAACGCAGAAAAGAGACGCAATATCTGCCTACTTTTCATGCCTTCAGATAACTTACCTCGCTGCCTTGTTGAGAGCCATTATCTTACCGAGCTGAGGTTTCCACAATCACTGCCTCCATCGGGAAGCCGTCTGCAAATAAAGAAAAATATTCAATGTTAAAATTCGGGTGTTTACATTCACTTTCGTTCTCCTAGATCGAGATCCGCATGCGACACCTTTCATCGCTCCTCCCGCAACCACCTCAATCACGACATTCGACCTCCCGTCCATTCTCTCGCCCGACGTTTGGGCCTGGATACGGAACTTAGCTTGCGTTCTCTTCTTGCGTTCCTTTTCCGCAGAACCATGTCGTACTCCACGGGGTCCGCTGAAGTTGAAGGAGATGGGTCGCTGCTGGATACACCAAACATCTGGAAGCCGAGAATTGCAGGAGGCGGGCTAAAGACGCCAACGCCTGCTATGTGGAAGTCGAGCTTTGGAGGGGAGGATTTGCAAGCTGAGACGTCGAACTTGGATGGAGATGGAGATAAATTGCAGTTGGAGGAGCCTAGCATGTGGAGGTCGAGCCTTGCAAGAGATGGGTTGAAGACACCAATGCCTACGAAGTGGAAGTCGAGCTTCGAAGGAGATGGACCGCACTCAGAGACGCCAACAGAGCCCAAGGCGAACGTCGAAGACAATGGATTGCAGCCGGGCGTGCCTACAATTCGAAAGCCGAGCGATATATCCATCGACGAGCTAGTCAAGATCATGGAGGAGAACACGATTCTTGATGATCCGCGCGAGAGCAGATTCGAGCGTTCCTCCAAGCTTGTCAGGGCGTATCTGATCAAGAACGAGCCTGAGTTTGTTAGGGTCACGGGTTACAGAAATCGAGTGAGACTGTCCGCTTCCTCATACGCTCACTTCAATATACTGATATCCTTGCAGGGATGGACTGAGAACAGAGAGCAAGGCGATGAGTTCTTCAAGCGCCAGCGGGCTAAGGCAGATAATTCGGACTACGAGAGTGAAGAGAAATTCTTCATTATGATGCAGCAGATTGCGGAAGAGATGAATAGGATGACAGGAGCCTTTACTGTCCCCACAACTTACGGAAAAGATATCAAAACCTTGGATATCTGTATGGCGCCAGGAGGATATACAGCTGCTGTTCTCAAGAGATACCCCAACGCCAAATGTTTCGGCATCACTCTGCCTAAGGAGCAAGGTGGTCACCCGTTGCACATTGATAGAAAAAAGTTGGCAGGTCTTCAACTGCTCGATGTTACCATGTTGGTAAAAGAGTTCGCCAATCGCCCGGTTCCTGTGACGCACCCGGAACAGCAAAAGTTTCTTACTATCCAGCCGTTCAAGTTTCACAGCTTTGACCTAGTCTTCTGCGATGGCATGGTTCTCAGGACGCAGAAGCGAGAGTCCCATCGAGAAACCACTGAGGTCACCCGACTTGCTTGCTCGCAACTCATTCTGGCTCTGCAGCGAATCAAGGTCGGCGGTACGGTCGTTATGTTATTGCACAAAATCGACTCCTTTCCAGCGGCCAACATCTTGTATACATTCAGCAAGTTCGCCAAAGTTCAGGCGTTCAAGCCACAAAAGAAGCATTCAACTCGAAGTTCCTTCTATATGATAGCCAGTAAAATGCAACCAGACAGCGAAGCTGCGAAGGCTGCGGTTGATGGATGGAAGCAGGGTTGGTGGAAGGCGACATTCGGTGGCGAGGCTGGTACGGGCGAGCGAAGAGAAAATCCTTCTGACAGTGTTGTTTTGAATATGCTGGAGGAGTTTGGAGAACAGTTGGTGGGAATGGGCCGCCCAGTATGGGGCATTCAAGCGGACGCGCTGAGCAGGACCGACTATGCTGGCGATAAACCTGCAGATTTGCTGTCAGGCCTCGCGATCGGCACAACACCTCCTCTCAGTGTCAGACCCTCTCCGTTGAGAGATCTGAGAGAGAATATCCCACCGGAGAGTTCTACCGCCTCTAAGAGTCCTACCAAGCCTACTCTGCCGGTAGATCTCTTGCAGGGCTGGAAGGATTTTGCGTGAATTGTATTTCGAGCGAGATGAGGTTTAGGCGTCATGTTTTTTTGAGTAAAAAGGTCACGGTATGGGATGAGGTCCTCAGGTTTTACATCCCACAGTAGATATGGCTTATCAGCATCCAAAATGCATTGCCAATCTCTTCATTTTCAAGTACATCGCAACTCGCCGTGTCGTACGGGCCACACAATACTCCACTCGTAGAAAAAATTGGCGGGCGCCTAAGAAACCTATCGGTCTGAAATCCATGAATTCTGAATTGAACGAAATATACCAGGACCTTTTTGTTGACCATTTACAGTTTATTACTACTTCTTTTCTCTTGAGATTTTATGGTTTAGGCAGCGTTTCCGTATGAGAAAAAGAAGTTCCGATTCACGGCCATTTAAATTCCTGTTCAAATTACTCACAATATATGAGACATTGAGATACCGGCCTGAAAGATACTTAAGAAGAGGAAATTCTCTCTTACAGAGAAGCAGCTCATTTTCAATTAGACTTCGGCTGGCTGCTTCAGGGGGGTTTCGCTTGATTTCAGGGGGGGGCTCCAAGCGAAGCTGCGTTGCTGAGCAACTGGGCCTGGGCGAAAATCCGAAGATATCATTCGAGAAACAGGGACCACTCTGCTGCAGGTGCTAAAACTTGCTTTCGAACCAATTGACACGATTGATTGAAGAAATTCTGGACAGTTTCCTCTCTTCCAATTCCTTAACGCTCTTTACTCACGAAGCAATTAGGGTCGAGACCTGTTACAGTACTGCGGGGTTATCTTATCAGTGTCAACAATCGAGCGGCAAGAATGTGGTCTAAGACATTAACGACGTCTCTCTTCCTGCTGCCCATTGCAGCGCTGCAACTACCCTCCGTCTTTGCACCTTTTTACGAACCATCACTCCTCATATCGAACGAAACGCTGTTGGTAGACGAAAGCCATGAGCTGCTGAAGAGAGATGGATCCTGCCCGGCAAACTACGGCTCCTGCTCAACCCTCAACGCGAAATATGGCGGTGCTTGCTGCACCGCAGGTTCGATCTGCACCACCGACAAAGCAAAGAACATAGCCTGCTGTCCGACCGGCGCATCGTGTACTGGTACGCTGACGCAAGCCGCATCTGCTACAACAACGGGATCAGGGACGGGCATCGTGCTGGGCGGCACCACGGGCACAGGGTCAACAACGACAGCTACAACCACAACCACAGGAGCGACAGCGACAATCCCAGGTGCTGCTTCTTATGTCACGAACCAATACTTCCCTTTCCCCATAATCGCAACATCATACTCGAACTCAGCCGCCTGCAACTCGGCCTTCCAGGCCTGCCAGACGAACTACGCAGCCTGCACCGCTGACCTCGCTGGCGGCGGCTCTGGCTTCGCAGTCAC
This sequence comes from Lachnellula suecica, assembly GCA_007825345.1. Taxonomy (NCBI): domain Eukaryota; kingdom Fungi; phylum Ascomycota; class Leotiomycetes; order Helotiales; family Lachnaceae; genus Lachnellula; species Lachnellula suecica. Next base: position 12,698 of record QGMK01000457.1, read on the forward strand.
GATTGTGGCGCCTGCTGGCGGCGTGACGGTAAGCCCGACGATCCAGAGTCTGGGTGCTGCGAGCGCGACGAGCATTTGCAGTAGTCTGAGCAGCGAGGCGTGTTATAATATCCAGAGCAGCAATTGTGCGCAGTTTGGGGATGGGTCGGGGGGCAGCTTTGTCGTGAGCTCGACGAAGAATGCGGCGGCGAGGCAGACGGTGGGGTGTATGGCCGCAGCGGGCATGATGGCTGGTGTGGGCTTGGGGATTGCGGGGCAGATGGTTTAGGGGAAAATTGAGGGGGTGGTTCTGTATATTGGTGATGTCTGTACAGCTTGGCGTTATTTTGGTATTCATGCAGCGGAATATGCACGTTCTGTGGTGGTTTGGCTGGGAGTAAATAGCGATGAATGTATTAACTAATCTTATGGGTTATGAATATACACTACGATTCCTCATATATTTTGAATGCTAACATTGTGAAGGGAGTACTAAACATCGAGGGATGATTGTTCATTGCCTCTGGGACTTTTAAGTAGGAGAAAGAACGCGCTTCATAGTCAGAATAGCATTCATGCTCATTTGAAAAGCCGGTGTAGACTCTTGCAAAGAGTCCGAACACACTTTTCTTCCTGAGTAGATAGCCATATGATGTAAGAGCATGCGTTCACCGTACAGACTACCTGACCTCTGGTCTCTGCAGCCTTCCGTTATTCAATCTTTTTGCCATTGAATGTCAATTCTTGAGGTTCTCTGAATATTCTACAAGCAGTGGAACATTCTCAATATCCCCCAAAATCATTCAATCGCTTCAATTTACCATTTCAAAGGGGCAAGGTGTATTGCGAATAAAGCCCCGTGCTCTTTCTTATCCACCAGGGGTAACACAAACTGGTAGAAATCCAACCTGATTGCAATAGAGGGTACTGTCATCTCTCCCTGTACTGTCTAGCTCTCAACTCTTGTGAGAAGCTACAGATAACAGTTTGACAGAAGCGCAACGTGAAAGGTCTCCGTAAGGTAAGTATGTAATTTCGTCCTAAATACAACGGGGTATAAAAATATATAGATGGTTCTCCTCAAACACGCTGCCAACTCCACAGCCCCTTCGCAACCTTCAACGTACTAGCCCGACTCGCATGTCTTCTCAGTCCATCCCCTCTCGCCGCATCATCATTGCTAACTGCCACATCTGCCTCCCTCACCTTCAACCCCTCCAACTCCCTCACCTTCCACGCTCTCAAGAACCACGCACACACTGCAGCACCAATATACATCATGCCCGTGAAGATCTGCGCATGTAAATAGATATCTCCGGACGCAGTGCGCAGCTCCAGCGCGATGGGCTCGGCGAACGTGCAGGGGAACACTAGGACGATCCAGACTATGGAGAGCGCGGAGGGCAGAACTTGCAGGCCAACTACCTCGGCGCCGACGGGCCCAATGGTTGCCCAGAAACTGGGATGTGAGTGATGGTTTCAAAATGGGGAAGGGTAGAGACTTACGTTCCTGATACTGTGCCGGTGAGGATGGCGAAGAAGATTAGGACGCCGTAGCTTTTGGCGAAGATCCAGATGACGAGACAAAATAGACCGGCGAAGAAGGTGCAGGTGCCGGCCATATTGATTCGGCCGGCGGCGTCGCTGAAGTAACCGACAAACGGTCTTCCAATGCCTGACGTACCATTAGTACTCTGTAGTAAGGCTCACTGATTCGAGGTGTAAATACCTTGTCCGAGATTGAGTAAAGCTCCAATGACTGAACCTTGCTGTGCTGTAAGACCTACACTTACGGCGTAGTTCGGTAGCGAGAATAGGAGTACAATGTAACCGAGCATGCTGAAGAACCCCCAGCCAAGCAGCAGGAGAAATTCGACTCGCTTGAATAGAGATACATCAAAAGCAAGTTGAACGGAACCTATAGCTTTGTTTCGCTAAATGTTGTCAGCTTAGTGTTCGTAAATCCATATGTCTGGAAATCATTTGGTACAGAGACACATCATAAAACAGTGACTCGGTATGTCTCTAGTGAGGGAAGGCAACGCAAGGCAGGAGTAACTTACGTCTCGGATGAGGAGAGTGCAAACAACATTGACCGCACACGCCAGGATTGCAAGTACTCTAAAAGCCCAGTTCAAGCCAATGGACTGAATCATTGCATTTGTGCTGAGCGAGTACATCATGCCCCCGATTCCGCTTCCCGCCGTGGCAATGCTGTTGGCAAAGGATCGTTTCTTGGAGAACCACTGAGGCACAACTCCTACGCTGGAGACGAACAGGAATCCCATCCCAAACCCAAAGGCTAATCCTTGAGACAGGAATAGATGCCAAATTTCTGTTGCCCATGATGCTCCGAGGAGGCCTGCCACCTCGAATAGTATTCCAACGAATAAAGCTACTTGTGTTCCATACTCTCTTACACATATCGTCGCTAGAGGTGAGACGCCCAGGGCCATTGAAATCGAGAGTCCTCCAACAAACGCATAGTCGAGGGCTGTTGCGCCAGGAAATGTATTGTATTGTAGATAATGCGCAAGGAAGATACCATAAGACTGCGAGTGATTAGCCAAAAATTCACTGTTGAGTCAGGGGACTTACACTATTCACTCCCCATGTATGCGCGTTTATTAGAGCTACACATGCAACACACACCCAGCCATACCCACCATCTGGTGGGACGTCTGGGGTTTTGGGTACTTCTTGCTGTCCTTCCTCTGGGCCGCTCTCGCCTATAGTCTTTTCTGACCCCACGGACAAGTTGCCATCTCTTCCAGAATCATCACCAGCTTCAACGGCGTGGTTTTCGACCTCCGTTTGGCTCATGACGGCAAGGAAATGCTTTCTCTAACCGGTATTCCAAGGATTATCAAGTAACGAAATATGAGAAGGAAAACAATGTGCAAGTAAGGATATTACATTGAAGGAAATGCCATCTGGCAGCAATTCACTTACAAACAAGAAGAGAAGGAACAAATAGAAGAGTCCGCGAAAGGCGTCCGCTCTAGCTCACAAGCTATGAATTCCTCCCCGCGAAAAAAATCCCCAACTGCGCGGGCGGATACCGCACGCTATCGGGAATAAGCTGCCTCTTCCATCATGCGGCGATCCAATTACCAGGGCCTTGGTTGACCATTTACCTAATGAATGGCGCATCATGGGCTGGAAGCTTCACGGCCAACGTGCTGTTGCCCGCAGAAACCTCAGACGGAGGACGAAGTGCGAGATGCGGAAAGCAGAGGTCTTGAATAGAAGAAGAAGATGGAAAAAAGAGGTTATAATGTAAGTTTGAAAGAGTCAAAGTACAAAACGCCGAATGGGTTCCCCGGACGAAGCTCGGCCGGGATGAGCTCGTGCGCCGTGTGCGATTCTGAACGGAGCTGGCTTTGGTGGTTTGTAGAACCACGAGAACGAGGACTAGCCAGCAAGCGCAGCATTCTTCTTTACTCTGAAGCATCGCTGTTGACAAAAATAAAAAAAACTCTTGCTGTTGCTGAAACGTGCGGGGCGATCATGATGCAAAGTGAGTTATCGTGTGCCAAATCCTGGAGATGATCCCGGTTGCCGTGTGAGCTTTGTTTACAGTATGATTTTCGCGCCTGGAACCACAAATTTCGACTCACCTCGTTGTACCTTCCGACCAATGTCGATATTGACATACTTTGCCTAGACCTGCACTCTTCATAAACACTCTCTCCGCCATCTTTGGCCTCCCAACTCATTCTACGAAATAAATTGTTATCGTCTGAGCGTCGCAGATTGCTTTTTCGAAACCCTCCATTACCAAAGCAGCATCAGCATCAGCAGAAACCATTCTGCTGCTGTTCAAAATACCACCCCAAGACTAAACAATTCACAGCAAGAATCTACGATTTCACTATTGACCTGCCGCCAAAATGCTTCGAGGCAGGTCGACGGACCGAAATCGTAAGGTCACCCCGCCGGGGCCTGTTTACATGTCAAACGACCAGTTCGGTGAGAAAAGCTCCCACATTCAACACTCAACCACTTTTTCAACACGCTGCAGCAATCCTCAAGGTCGCACATATTTACTGACATGTATCCAGCTGGTTATCTTGCCGATCTAAGAACCAATCGTGTCGCACGACCAACTGGCGCAAGACCTCAACCTCCCAGCAACCGTCGCGACTCAGATAGAGTGACACCGACAACAGTGCAGCCAACGACGGATTCTCCAGAAAGGTCTTCTACAGAATATGCCCCTCGATCTTCCAGCGCCATGTCCCACAGACGAGCACAATCATCTCTTTCGAACTACTCCTCCATGACTTCAAGAACTGGCCGCCAACTTGTTCAACAGCCAGCTCAAGGCTCACCGCAGCTCGTCAAACCTTCCGAAGTTGTCCCTAGTGCTACCTACATTGAACGAGGTCAAAGATGGATGGAAAAGGAAGAAGCTGTGTCCCTACGAGAGGCTATGGAAGATATGGACTTGAAGAACGAAGACGATGAAGAAGCAAGACTCCATGCCGCGGCACAAGATGAGGCATCCGAACTGGTCTATCAACACCAGCATCCTGAAGCCGCTCCCAATCCAGACGCACCATATCGGTACAAGGACCACCTGAGAAAGAACAGCTATCAACACGCCCGAACACAATCAGTTGGTCGCTATGGAGGCATGGGAATAGTCACTGGTCTAGCAAGAGACATGGCTCCTCGCTCTGTTTCGGGTGGCTCAAATAGCAGTGGGGAAATGCGCTCACCAAGAGATCGTATTTCAAGCGGGTCATCAAATGGCTCCGGTTTCGAGGGAAAAGTCAGCTCGGAAATGGGAGCCAGACCATCTCTGGACACCGCTCGAGCCAACACTATCCCGAGACCAAGTCAAAAGTCGTATGGAAGCATTTCGAGTTCCAACAAACCTCGAGATAGCTCGCGAAGACGAAGCAGTGGCAAGAGGAATATTAGTGGTGAAATTATGGGTAGCTTCTCTGGCGAGCAGATCTGGGAGGAGCCTGAGGAGACTACGCCTCGAGGCCGTTCTCAAGAAGAGCGAGATCTTCCAGCCCCTCTACGAATCAAGCCTCGCAATCCTCTCAACCGTGTGCAATTCGCCCAGGATATGGGCCCCCGCTCGATGAGTACTCCGCCAGAACAAACCAAGAAGTTGTCCAAAACCGAAATCTATCGAAACCCACCAACCCAATCCAGAAACCCGCTTTATACTGCCAACCTACCTCCAGTAGCGCCAATTACAGAGGTCAAACCAGCAGAGAGTGATCAGCCAGCCTCAGCTACGCCAACAAAAGACGGTCTTGAGATCAGAAGCGATGAGATTCGTCAAGCAACCAGCATGCGCCTGAAAGACCGCAGTCCCAAACTCCCGACGCCCACGATTGTCAGTGACAAGCCTGGTCGTCCTATCGTAAGCTTTGATAAGAATTGGAAGCCGAATCAGGCTGATGACAAGCCAGAAGTGCGAAGAAGAACACCATTCGACCGAGACCGAGGCGCTTACGGTAGCCAAAGGCAAAGCATACTTTCTCGCTCAGATACGAAGAATGTCTCAGCCCCTATCCCGTCAATTAACACTCCTGACCCATCCTCAATCCAAGTGAAGGTTCCGCCAGCTAGACCTGTCCCTACAATACATCTTCCATATTCCGAACCCGTGGTGCCTACTATCAATCATCCAATTCAAGTCAAGGCTCCGTCAGCTAGACCTGTTAGACCTGTCCCTACGATAAATCTTCCAAATTCCGAACCGTCGGTGCCGACTATCAATTTCCCAGACTCTCAGCCGTCCATTCCTACTATCAGCCTACCGGATTCTACGCCATCTGTCCCTACAATAAACTTTCCTGACGCTCCCGAAATTTCTATCTCTGCTCCTGGCGTTCCAACTATCAATGTTTCATCTGTCACCCCAGCTACATCGCAATGCAACAGCCCGAGACCCCTTCCGGATCCAAAAACTGCGTCCAGTCGACCTCGACCACACAATCATGGAGCAGTGCCGACTTCCAGAGGCCATTGGTCACCAGCGGCAGCTGGAAGTAGAGCCACTGCTTCCTGCCATCAATGTCAACTACCTATCGAAGGACGAGTCCTAACACTTCGAGGAAATTCACAACATTTCCATCCTCAGTGCTTCATTTGTTTTACCTGTGGCACTGGCCTTGAATCACTTGAAATCCGCTGCGAGCCGGATGCCCAGCGTGCGGAGCGAATCGACAGAATCAAGCGCCGAGCTCAAGGAGAACACATCCCCGAGGTTGAGGGCCAGACTCTGGCCGAAGATGGAGACGAACGACTTCGCTTCTACTGTCATCTTGACTGGCATGAAAGTTTTGCACCTAGATGCAAACACTGCAAGACTCCTATCATTGGAGAGTGTACCGTTGCGTTGGGCGAGCACTGGCATTACGGACATTTTTTTTGTGCTGAATGTGGCGACCCATTCGAGAAAGGCCAAACTCACATTGAGAAGGATGGCTATGCTTGGTGTTTGAACTGCCAGACAAAACGGACAGAGAGGCAAGCTCCTAAGTGCAAAAAATGCAAGCAGCCAGTCATCGGACAATACGTTCAAGCAATGGGTGGAGAGTGGCACGACAAATGCTTCCGCTGTCACGAGTGCCACACCGGTTTCGCTGATGGCTCGTTCTACCCCCAGGATGTAGGCGGTGAAATGCACGTTTTGTGCATTGGGTGTTTGCACAAGAAGCTGAAGGCTTGATGATGGAGCAGTAATGTCTAGCTTTGGATATCGCTTTCTTGGTAGCCTTTTCTTAATCAACTCTATGCTCCTCTTGTCAATATGACACCGAGCACGAGACCACGACATTCGTTTGACCCCTTTCCTATGTTTGATAGCATGTTGTGGTGTTTGGGATTTCAGGGATGGGCGTTCTTGTATTGTATTTCGGATATAAGTATACGCATAATTGAAGTTACATAACTAAATTGATCGGCTAAAATTGTTCTGATTGTGAAGTGGGAGGAATATGCGGTGGCGAGAAGTGATCTCGATACCGAAAATCGGAGCGAATAAATTATTTCTCCAGTATATCATTCATCTCATTTGAAAAGCTCCTTGTCCATAGAGCAAAGTCTAGCCATCTCAAACTGCTCATCCGTTTGGCAAACCAGCGTTCTGTGTTTTGCATCTTTGCTTCCTACATCCTGCACCACATCCTCAATCTTCTTCCCATTCAACTCTTCATCAACACCAAACCCTAAGCACGCCGCTTCCTCCGCAACCCTCTTCCTTAACAAATTACTCTTCTCTCCTATCCCACCCGCAAACACCAACGCATCTACCTTGCCGTGTAACGAGACGTAGTAGCTTCCCACGTAGTTGCAGATCCTGTCAACCATAATATCAAACGCGAGCTTCATCTCCGGGGAATCCGAGGAGGCTATCGTGCCGAAATCCGTGGTTCCCGTGAGTGATTTCCAGCCCGATTCTTTGTTGAGGATTTCTTCTGCGCTGGAGATGTGCAGTTCTTTCGTGGAACCCGGGGAGAGTTTTCCCACATCTGAAGCGTAATGGAATACCAAACTACGTTGCCACACATTAAAACTATCTTCTTCTCTAAGGGGAAAGAGACGTACCTAGGGTCCACACTCCCACTCCTCGTCGCCCCCGGCAATCCAGCCAGCGGCGTCAAGCCCATACTAGTATCAAAGCTCTCCCCATTCCTCACGGCGCACGCACTGGCGCCACTACCCAAATGCAGCACAATCAAACTCGTATCCTTCACCTCCTTCCCTAAAAACTCCGCCACGCTCCGCGTCACAAAACTATAGCTGATCCCGTGGAACCCATATTTGCGCAGCTTATTTTTCTTCGCAATATCCGCGTTGATGGGGTAGGTGCGGATGTGCTCTGGCAGTGTGGCGTGGAACTGGCTGTCGAAGACGGCGATGTTGCGTGTGGAGGGCAGGTCTTTGATGCAGAACTTCACGATTTCGAGCGCTGATGCGTTGTGTAGCGGTGCCAGGTCGGTGAGTTGTTCGAGATGGTGGTATGTGTCCTGATTGATGATCTTAGGTGTGTCGTAGTCGCCCCCATGCACGACGCGATGGCAAGCAATGGCTATGTCTTCTTTCTTGCTGATGGCTGTGAAGTCGGCGTCGTTGATGAGCTGGTCTAGCATGTATTTGAAGGCATCGTTTTGTGTAGAGATGTCCCTGTCGATTTTTTGGGCTTTGCAGATGGTTTTCGAATCCCGGGTGTATTTTAATTTTGGGGGTGGGGAGGTGAGGCCGTCGATTTGCGTTTCTGCGAGTTCTTTGGGGGGTTGGCCTTCTGAGGCGCTGTAGATGGAGATTTTGACAGAGGAGGAGCCTGCGTTGATGGAGAGGATTATTTTGGACATTTTGGAAGGTTTTGGCCAAGAATATAAGTCAATTAGGAGTCTTAGGGAAGGATATTAGATGTATTTAGTTGTACTTTTTGTTTGGCATACATCAAGCCATGGTGTTTCCCCTGATCGGACGATGGAGGGGCAGTGACGTGAGGGAGCTTATCATAAGCGGCAAAGCTAGTCTTGACGCGGCTAAAGGTCTTCGGGAAGCAGGGAAGCAGCGAAGATTACAGGGGTGGAAAGCTTCGGTTTCTCTCGATTCTCACGCCATACTGTAAGAAGGGTCCACCACCAGGTCCCTTCCAGACGAAAAACATGCCACTTTGCTGCAAAATGGCAAGTCAGACCATGTAAGGAGGCAGGTACAGCCAAGTTGACGAGGCTGAAATGCCTTGTCGACAACGACAGCGAGGCTGATCGTCAGCCTCGACACCAGGGGTACATATGACGTTGATAGAAAATGCGAGACTTGAGTCAAGTTCCGCCACTCAAAAGTCTCGACTCTGGTCAATTGACCAATAGATATGTAAGTGGACATGCTATGAATAAATCGGCCGAGCTGCAGCTTTAGAGCAAGGTAGTGCCCGAAAGATCCGCACCACAAGCCGGTGACGTCTGGTGGGGAGCCTTTTGGCTATCCCAAACAACCCTTAATTTTCCATATTCGTTCCTTCCTTTGGAGGACGAACTTTAACGATTCTCGACATCTTTTGCTCTTCCCTCTGAACCTTCCCAAGACCCTTCATCCCAACTCACCGCAAAGATGCCGGGCGAAATCATTGACAGACCGAATCCACAGGCTCTGACATCTCATATTCCAGATGAGGTGCTCAACTTGTCCGTCAAGTTGCAGAAGCTGGCCCTCAACGATGCGGACCTCAAAGGTCTCGAGGAGTTCCGCAGAGCCAGCAATTACATTGCAGCTGGTACGTTGTCACTTTAGAGGGTCCTTGTTACAGTTGCTAACCGTGATAGCCATGATCTTCTTGGGTGATAATGCCATGCTTGAGAGAGATCTTACCTTTGATGATATCAAGCCAAGGTGGGTTCACTCATCATCACGTTCAACATTCACAACCTAACAAGAATTGCAGATTACTAGGTCACTGGGGAACTTGCCCAGGCCTCACCCTCGTCTATGCTCACCTCAACTACCTCACTCGAAAGAACGACCTCGACCTCATTTACGTTGTTGGTCCTGGCCACGGCGCCCCAGCCATTCTGGCCTCTCTCTGGCTCGAGGGAAGCTTAGAGCGATTCTATCCCCAATATTCCCAAAACAAACAAGGTCTCCATAACCTGATCACCGGTTTCAGCACACCCCATGGTTTCCCCAGTCATATCAATGCTGAAACACCAGGATCGATTCACGAAGGTGGTGAACTTGGATATGCTCTCTCTGTTTCTTTTGGTGCTGTCATGGACAAGCCGGATCTGGTTGTGGCATGCATCGTTGGTGATGGAGAGGCTGAGAGTGGACCTACTGCTGCCGCATGGCATGCAGCTAAGTATATCGACCCTGCTGAGTCGGGTGCTGTTATTCCTATCGTCCATGTGAATGGTTTCAAGATCTCTGAGAGAACGATCTATGGATGTATGGACGACAAGGAGCTTGTTACGTTATTTACTGGTTACGGCTACCAGTGTCGATTCGTGGAGGATCTCGAGGATATTGTGAGTCAAAAGTTTGTAATACTGGAGTCGAAAACTAACAATTGGCAGGACCGTGATATTGCTACCAGCATGCAATGGGCTCTTGATGAAATCCGCAAGATTCAAAAGGCTGCTCGCTCTGGCAAGCCAATTATGAAGCCTAGAGTAAGTCCATGTTTTACCCAGTTCCACCAAGCAAGGACTAACGGATTCCTACAGTGGCCAGTTTTGATTATGAGAACACCCAAGGGATGGTCCGGACCCAAAGTTGTAGACGGCGAATACGTCGAAGGTTCTTTCCACGCCCATCAAGTCCCTCTTATGGCCGCAAAATCCAGCAAAGACCAGCTCGCAGACCTCCAAAAGTGGCTTCTGTCTTACGGCCCAGCAAAGCTTTTCACCGAGACCGGCGCACCAACTGACTCCATCAAGAGTATCATTCCCGTTGACAATGAAAAGAAGCTCGGCCAGCGAGCAGAGACCTATAAGAACCATGAACCCCTGAATGTCCCAGACTGGAAGAAGTTCGGCGTCAAGAAGGGAACTGAGGAGTCGTGCATGAAGGCAATCGGAAACCTCATCGACCAAACATTGGTCAACAACCCAAAATCTCTGCGTCTGTTCTCTCCAGATGAGTTGGTTTCCAATAAGCTAGATGCTGTCTTCAACCACACAGGTCGTGACTTCCAATGGGACGAGTTCAGCAATGCTCGCGGGGGTCGCGTGATTGAGATCTTGTCTGAGCACACCTGCCAAGGTTTCCTACAAGGTTACACTTTGACAGGACGCACTGGTATTTTCCCCAGCTACGAAAGTTTCTTGGGTATCATCCACACAATGATGGTGCAATACAGCAAGTTCAACAAGATGGCTCGCGAGACGACGTGGCGCACTGATATCTCGTCCATCAACTATATTGAGACCAGCACCTGGACCAGACAGGAACACAATGGATTTTCCCATCAGAACCCGAGTTTCATTGGTGCGGTGCTGAATCTGAAGCCTGATGCCGCTCGCGTCTACTTCCCCCCTGACGCCGTAAGCCCCCTTTTCCAAATAAGCGAGCGCGCACTGACGAGAAATACAACAGAACACATTCCTTTCAACAATAGCCCACTGCCTGCGCTCCAAAAACTATGTAAATCTAATGGTCGGCTCCAAGCAGCCCCAACCAGTCTTCCTCTCCGTCGAAGAAGCAGACAAGCACTGCCAAGCCGGCGCCTCGATCTGGAAATTCTGCTCCACCGACGACGGCCTCTCCCCGGACGTCGTACTTGTAGGCATCGGCTCCGAACTCATGTTCGAAGTCGTCGTCGCGGCCGCTATCCTACGCCGCAAATGCCCCGCGCTGCGTGTCCGCGTCGTCAACGTCACGGATCTTATGATCCTCGAGGCCGAGACACTGCACCCCCATTCGCTCACCAACGACGAGTTCTCCAGTCTGTTCACGGCTGACAAGCCGATCCATTTCAACTACCACGGCTACAGCAACGAAATTAAAGGCCTTCTCTTCGGCCGCAGCAATCTGGAGCGCGTCAGCATCGCGTGCTACAAGGAAGAAGGAAGCACGACGACGCCGTTCGACATGATGCTGCGCAACGGCGTCAGCAGGTTCGCTGTAATCGAGGCGGCGGTTAAGGGCGGCGCGAAGGGTAACGAGAAGGTAGCGCTGGAGATGACGGCCCTGCTGGGTGATGTCAGGCATCAAGTTAGTAAGATTCAGGAGTATATTATGGCGCACGGGCAGGATCCGGAGGGGACCTTTGCTGTGCCTAAGTTCGAAGGGACGGAGTTCGAGGGTGGGG
>QGMK01000458.1:0-24465 GCA_007825345.1 Lachnellula suecica
GCCCCTAAGCCTGAGCCTACCCCTAAAGCCAGCCCCTAAGCCTGAGCCTGGCCCTGAAGCCAGCCTGAGCCTGGCCCTAAGCCTGAGCCTGAGCCTAAGCCTGAGCCCGAAGCTATTTAACTGTTTAGCCGTCTTAAATCACATGGAAATGTAGGTTTTCTTATATCAGTACACGTGAAAACCTACATTTTCACGTGAGGGTGGTCAACCCCCCAAAAAAAAACCCTCGGGTAGGAACCTTTCAACTAAGTTGAAGGCATTCTAACGGATTGCAGACGACTCCTGATCAATTAATGATATGCATATATTTCTATTCTCCTTCGTCTTGTCTGCCCGGGTTTTAGAATTTTAGTTCCCTTGGGGCTGCCCAAAGTGGGAAAGCACAACTGACTGGACTACTGTACGCTACTTTTCATGCGCGTTGAATTGAACAATATAGAGTTTCCGCATAACAATCGTTCTGATCTTCTGATTCTTCGGTTTTCCGGAAAGGCAGGTGGAGGGATGTCTCACTGTCTGGATTCTTACAACCTGCCTTGCATGCGTGTTAATTGAGATATGCAGCGCCTTCCATGCAAGGGGGCAGAAAGAGCGATCGGGAGGCCCATAAATACTGGTCACGTCCGCGACCGGTTGTGAGTTTGCTGCCAGTTACAGAATTTGATGTTTGCTTGTGCCTGTTCCAATATACACTACCAGGATATACACCAACATCTTCAAAGTCACATCTCGTGGATCCCATAACGGCCTGCCCCCAGTATGAAAAAGGCACTCAAGAAACAAATTTGCAAGTGGTTTCGCACGCCAGACTATACAGATATCTCCGGCTCTTCCACCTCTGGCTGGGTCGAAACTACATTAGATTCCAAGTATACTTCCAGTGGAGCAAAACATCGGTCCATACCGGCTCCCACTTTCGAAGCTTCCTTACCACTGGATAGAGGAAGTTCTTTGAAGGATACATGTCTCGGATGTCAAGCCGTCACTGAGGTCTGGATACCAAGGGCTCCGAAGATATATCAGGATGGCAGTTACGTCCACTTCAAGGCGCTGCTTCTTCAGGATGCACGAAATATCGGTCTGGGACAATATCTGGTCTTTATCCCACTGCAGGAAGTTTTTGATGACTGGCAACAAAAGGGCTATGAAGCAAAGCCGCTATGTGGGGATGAATTGGATGCCCAATACTCGAAGCTCATTGCTACTGTTAGATGCTTTTCGTACAGACGTTACGAGATTGATTATTACGCTATTGCCTGCGTACAGGAAAGCGAGAAGAATGGAGGGGTGAATTTTTGGCTTGAGAATGTCTCCAGAAGGCGGCATAGGTTTACAAAAAACTGCTCTCGAAAAGCCGGCGGCCCGGCACGTCCAAATAGTAGATGGGAAAAAATTTAAAGCGCGTACCACTTGTTTCTGAGTTGAATCGCGTGCGGGGCTGGGTGTACTTGGTTTTGGTTATGTCGCTTTGCTTGCTTTGCTTAATTTGTGGATCAAGAAATAGAATTTAACATGCTTTGTCTCCCGTTTGTTCCGTACATGACGGTCACCAGATGGTGTGAAGTTATATACCACGTGGATCGTCCAAGCTTTCAAGGTTGAGACTGCAAAAGCAAGAGATAACGGCCCTGTCCCTCAAGCTGACGCCTTGCATTCGATTGATATTTTAACTAGTACGGAGTCACAAAATCGGTGTGTAGAAACGTCATGAAATTCAAACTTTTTTGTGTGATTTGAAGAAAGTTTGTACAGACTCTTGTGCTGCGTTTCCTCCGCATCGTGCACAGATTATCGTCACGAAATGTTTTTCCGGGGACCATTCGCACCTCTCTACATCAGAGCTTTCCTCCACGTAGCCCGATTCTTCCCACAACTTATTACTGTTTGGAATATCACATCTGTCCACCTGTGGTTGCACATTTCGGTCGGTAGTGGTCTGGACGTATGAGTAAGACTTTTGGTACCAGTAATCTCTATGTGTCTTAGATATTGTCCCCAGCTGTACATATTTTGTGATCTTGTTCGTGCAGTCAGGACAATTCGTTGAAGCGTACTTGGCCTCCCAGCCACGTACTTCCCCAATCAAACGTGTCCGTTGTGGTATTAGGGTAGGTCCCCTGAATTGGCGTTTGAGGGTCGGGTCTCTCACGTGTTGGCGATTATTCTTGGCCTGCGTTGGGTTGGTAGAATCTAGCTTTTCCTTCGCATGATCGTACCATCTCATGGACGGTCGCTTCTCAATTGGGAGACAGGCAAGGATTTTGAGAAAACCCTTGCTTTTGGAGAGTACCTTTTCAATGGGTGAAACGACCATGTCGTTAACGGGCTTTGGGTGAGGGGATCTTAATATGCAAATTGTCGAAAGGGTATTTTCTGATTCCGTACAATTACGATGGCATGACAAGGTGACAAGTTTGAAAAATCGATTTGCGGAAAGCCCCAAGTGCGGATAGCGGTCACCAGAATAGCTGACCTCGACGTAATGAAAACTTTCCACTGAAACGTGATAGGAACCGGTTCTAGCGCCATGTTAGGGGTGCGATATTTGATGTCACACAAAAAGTTAGTTCGAAAGGGTATTTGTGACGAGAAAATCCATTCGAAATAGCTAAAGTATTGGGACTAAGTCAAATTGTTTTTGAATCCTCTGCAGATGATCCTTCACTTGACAAATTCTGGTGATTGCGAGAGGTACAATTTGTAACCCCTTACTTTCTCTTCTCCAGTCAGCCGAACTCTGAGACAATCATGCCTTGCTATCTTTCCACATTTTGCACAGCAAACAGCGGTAAGATACTTCATTTCGCAAGCATCAAACCTCTCTTCGGGAAGAGTCTCCAGATGCCGGCCGCCCCTGTTTTGGATCTCTTCAAGGGCCACGGTGTAGGGGACTTTAACGATGTGATTTCCGTCATTTTTTGACTTTCCCTTCTGGACATATTTAACCCATTCCTCAACCTTTCCATCCGCACTTTTTGTTTTTCCTTGGTATCTTTGGATCTTATTCCAACAGCAAGGGCAGGTAATACGTGCACCCAGCTTCCACTGCCAATTCGTGCCAGAACTGTCGATGATTATTTCTATGGGTTCTTTGTCCTTAAGATCGTTCTCTCTGTCTCGGGCCGTAACTTCGAGGAAACTGAGGTCGCCATCGGGGACCCACTCCGAGCTTGTAGTATGAGGGGGTGATAGCTTGGCTGGGCGCCAAACTTGTTTCAATCGGTAACTTTGGTTTCTGAGGACAGTGCTAAGAGGAATCCGTGGGCCCTTTCGATGTTCGGGGTTTTCAGATTCGGTGGGGGTATACTGGACACCCATCTTGTCGATAGTCTGTCTTGGAAGTTAGATGGTACTCGAAAAATGGGCCGTTGGTGAGAGGATATACCGTATGGAATATTATGGTATAAGAAGTTGAGAGGTAGCCGTAAGACGCGGTGTCTTGGAGATATCTGGGCTATAATTCCGCGGGGGAGCTCCGCGAATTTATAATAATAGTATTGTAGGTGTTGGAGCCTCAAGTACTCACCTGATCATAAGTGACGTTTAGTGTTGGTGCTGTTTTCGTCGTAGTGAGGCTGTCCGCCGTTCTCTAGTGAGAGAAAAGCACAACTAGAATACTCCAAGAAGAAGCTACCAGATTTGACACTATCTAAAAGTAGTTCCGGGGGGGTCTAACTTCGACGGCCTCTCTTTAGCTCTTCCGAAAGCGAACTGACAGCCTCACATGATTACCATAAAACGGATCAGTCTAATTAATTCTCGGTTGTGAAGCAGACTGAGGGACCAATCCTCGTGTTTAAGAGATAAATTTGATTCACCCACACATTAAACTCTAGACTTTTCCAATACTTTTTCTCGCGCTTGCAAATACTCCACAACTAGCAAATATTTTTGTCATACCGATATTACATTAAGTCTAGCCTATATTTGAGACTTTGATCGACACAAAATGGCCTTCTTCAAGAAGCTCAGATCGATAAAGCCAAAATTTCCTACTTGCAACTCCGGCTCTAAATTCCCCAAGACTATCACTCCACCAGCGCCACTCGCCACCAAGTCAGGAAACTTCGAGTTCCACGCCGCAGGCCCATACGCATACGCAGACCAACCATACGATCCTGAAACCGAAGGCGTCCCGCTTGGAACTTTCTACTGTGCTTCATGTAGTGCCAAAATCCACATGTACGAATTTGAAGACGACGACTATATCGCCATAATCACCGAAACGTCCGACACGAACCTGTACTACACCACCGAAATCCACGGTCCTTGGAATCCAAAGTTTAAACCCCGCTCCAACAATAGCATACAAGCCGAGCTGAACCGCGCAACCGAATATAAGTATAAATATCTTGCTTCTATAAAGTGTTTTGAGTGCAAAAATTTTGAAGGGCACCTTGTTCGACGGGTTGACATTCCTCGAAATGGGCAGCCCGAAGAAAGAAGAAATAACTTTCTCATGGTTTCTTGGTAATGACTATGATGGAGGTAAAAGGATATTAAAATGGCAATAGTGACGATAATGAAGGCGAGTGGGAAAATGTGATGCTATTCAACCAACATTCAGTTATTACATCGTGAGATCCCCAAAAAGTGGTAAAAATTTCTAAAAAAAGTGAACATAATATGACTTTCAGTAAGGGTTCAAAATTTGGAGGTGGCAAGATCACTCTGACCCTTAACTAGAGATGAGATATTGCGGCTATATTATATGCCAGACGTTGCAGTCTTATGTTGGACGAAATTCCCAAACCCATTGATTTCTAATTCGAACTAGGCCAAATCTAGACGTATTCAAAGTCCGTACCTGTATTCTGGCAATTCTGCATTAGCTTGCTATATCAGTTTTGTCAAATGAAACTTCAGTAAAGCATAAGTTCGTAACTTACATTTGTTTTCAGCATAACTACCAAATTTTGACAGTACTCTTGCTGATGTTACCATTCTCGAGGATAGAGCTTAACCCCCCGTTCTCGTCAGGCTCCCAGTCTTGAAGGCACATTGGCGATACGGAATATGAGCTTGAGCTCCATTTCGCAATTTCTCCCATCGAATCCTGCCCGTTGACAAACCCAACCCTTTCGTATTCAGGCACATCCCGATCTGAAGAACGCCGGCTCAATAACAATCCATAGACCATCCCCTTAGAAACATCCGTGAGAAGCATCACAAAATCCGTGCCATCTAATTCCATTCCGTCCAACCGGTCTAGTTGAATGCTCTCAGTGTAAGGGGGATTTGCCTTGTGCACGTCCAACATGGCAATGCTGTCCTCCGGGAAAGCCACTTTCAAAGGCCATTTGACTCGATAGCAAGACCTGTAGATCTCGTGACCGTCATTTTGTACATCGTAAGGTTGAAACCATACGCTATCAATAGGAATCAAGTATCCTGAGGCCAAAAGCGACGCAGGCTTCTGAGGCCCTGCTCCCATTGGAGACTTGCCGTCGGCAATATATTCCACGCTAATAACTTCCATTAGAGAAGCATCGTTTGGAACATCAGCAACTCGCGCGTGTCGGATCTGACCTGTAATGGATGCCCAAGACCATGTTGGTAGTGCTATATCAGTTGGGGAACGACTACTTGCTTTTCCGGCCTGCTATACCATGACAGACCTGCTCTGATGGTTTGGCGCCACAACCCGGCCATATACTGGTCTCCTAATCGCAGGGTCGACGCCCTTGTAGCTACTCCAGCAAGTGCAGACAAGCGATCTGTTTCTCTCGTGAGGTCCAGCTGCGTGTATTCTTCAACGATGTCCCTTTGCCAAGCGTTATCAAGACTACGCAGGGTGATTTGATTGGAATCCTCTGTAGGCTCTGGAGCCGGCTGTAAAGCTATAGAACCTTTCAAAAGGCTTGTGGTGCGGCTGGTTCTCTCATTTGTTGCCGAGCACTCACAACTGCAGAGCGCACGACACTCCCATGCCATCTCCCTAGGCCCGAAGTGGAGGGTTCGCGGCGATAATAGTCTTTCTTGAAACGCCCAGGCCCTTGTAGATAGTTTGCTACGCACAGGAACTTGCGGCTTTTCTGTCGACCAGGGGTCGCCGGTCCAAATGCCATCAGGGTGAAAGTCATGGTATGGAAGTTGGAACGCTAAATTACCCCTTTCTCGTACATGGACAGTGGTGGGTGAACTTATTACTTCTGAAATGGCAGCAGTATCACAGGTAATAATTGAAGTTTTGCCAACATTTCTCGCTGGTGGTTGAAGAAAGCCAGAAAAGCTGTCTTTGGCCGCATCCGCAACGATGGTAAAGATTGCCTGAGAATACACCTGGTCCATGTGCGCAGACTCCGTCACCCAGTCTTCGGTTGAGACTTGCACAATGCACAGTGAATCTATCCAGAGATACCTGTGGCCCATAGTTCTTGTGACATTGATGGCATCAACGAATGTCCTGGGCATCTTAGAAGGGAGCGCCACTACGAACTCACACATATTAGATGTGGTCGTCATAACCGGCACTACACCTCCCCAACAATGACTGAGTGCAACATAGTGGCCCTTCGCTCCTGAGTGAGAGATATGTAGACATGTTTCCTCATCGGAAGACCCGACATCTACTACTCGAGTGGGCAGGAGAGGGGGTTCTTCATTACCCCCACACTCTTTATGCTTCCCAGTCCGTGTAATACAACTGTTCAGCCACAGCTTCGCCAACAGCAGCTCTGACTGGGATACACTTCCAGGAATTTCATATGCTCTGCCAATCGCTGGCCAGATGAAAGGGCTCCGGTCTTCTATACGGATTCGAGTCCGTTAGCATCCAAGATGGAGGCATATAAGCGACAGTCTTTGAAGGACTTACCGGCTCCAGTGGCAAGAATATAGAACTGAAAATCCATTGCATCAATATCAGGATTGACTTCAGGGCGCCCATCCCTCGCTAGGTCACGGCGACGGAGATCAACAAACAAGGGCCCATATTCTAATACAACCAATGCGACGAGCAGCTGCTTGCAATAGTAATCACTGTTAATATTGTAATTGGTATTTTCCGCGAGAAAGCTAGTTATTCCGTCCCATAGCAGCTTATATCGATATCCGTATTTGGGATCTGTAATGCCGTGGCGCACATGCAACAGCGATAGGCAGTCTTCGGGTAGAAGGTATTCGTAGTTTCTAAGAACAATTTTGTCGGGTTCTCCAAAGGCAAAGGCACTCTCGGAGCAGGCAATCAGCTGTTGCATCGTGGGCTCGCAGTAGTGGATTTGATGCTTTCAAAGAGTTAAAAGATGCAGCTGTGTGAAAGCGTGCAACGGAAAAGGAGGATTGTGCTTCAGAAGCACAGTTTCTAAGACCCAATAACAAAAAACGGCTGGAAGTATATTCAATAGAATGCTTCCGATAGATCGTGTGTACAGGCATTTCTTACTTGGAGAGGAGGACACGTCAGGCTGGCCACCGTATTGAGGGTTTGAAGTCGCTGATAGTGGGGGTGGGGAAACTCGCTAAAGTTCCAGGCCGTACAGTGTACGTACCCCAGAACTCACAGGCTCAGTCCACTATTTTGAGTATCATACACATACCCCGCATTACTCTTATATATATTTAAGCTTCACAAGTGCAAAGAGTTTTATCTTTTCAAACCGTTAGAATTGGATATAATGTTTATTTCACCTTCACCTTCCATTTTTGTAACTGATCGGCATAACGTCGAGTCGCGCTTTAATATGATAAGGCAATGATCCCCGCCAAGCAGCTGCTGACAGCCCGCATGTGGAATGGGTTGCATTCAACGCCTCTTGAGTACAGGAAACACATTGCTTTTAAATTGTGCTCTGTTTCCTATTTGCTAGGTCGGCTTCCACCCACTAAATCATAAGATTAGCGTCATGAGGGGTTCGACAAAGTCCTTCTCCAGATGCCTCCTATCGGAAGGCGTCCTTTTCCCTTTCACCAAAGCCTCCGCAGTCTTCGATTAGATCAATTCACGAAAAATAAATCTCTGACATAGGGAGATTACGCTCCAAAACCAACTTTTAGAACCCAAAATACAAATCGCTGGTAGCATGGCTCAGTCTGGAAATGATGCAGCCAACTGGATGAACTATGTTGAAGACTGGCATGGTTTGGACCGCTCCAAGTACGAGCCATTACATCAACTACTGAGAATGATTCTAATAATAACAGGTTCGGAGAACTCCAGCGATTCGATTTCCTGTCTGCCGGCAAGAGCACGAATGATTGGGACAGCGTCGAATGCTTCCTGTTCTCGAATATGATCATCATGGCCAAGGAAAACCGAGAAGGGGATCAGAGAAACTATACTGTGAAGGGAAGTGTTCTCCGTGAACATCTGAAACGTGTTTCTCGATCTGATTCTGGTGAGCTCAACGGCATGATAACTATTCGGATCACCACTGACAATGCTGGCAATGCAGAACCGAATTCTTTGGAACTTGTTCTCTCGGTTGAAGCAGTGCCGCATTTCTACCTAGGATTCAAGGATCCCGCCCAGCTTGAAGCATGGCAGAATGATTTGTCGGAAGGCATAAATGAAAATTGAGGCAGTTGATTCTTGCTCAACATTGTGGAATAGTGTTATTGTTTCTTTTGGGACATGATACTGCAGTAGTTGGATCTGTGCTTTGAAAAAAATTTGATATATTTTTAAGTGCGCCTCTTTGGACTGGAGACTGCCGTGCCGGTACATCTAAATCATCAGCGAAATTCGAGTTCTTAATACACATAAAGGATTTTGTGAACAGCCTAATTTACCAAGAAGATTATATCTTAAACGTCCTCCTGCCAGCGCGATACGGCAGATGACAGTTTTTTGTGGCTGAGAAATCCTCAATCCTTGCACATGCAGCAGGTCATCTGTGTGATGGAGGCTGTGCAGGCACTGGCACTTGTGAAGCTATATCTCTCCTCACAATCCCAACTTTACACAAGGCCACAATACTTCTTTTCCAGAAGGAGAATGAGCTTCGGCTTCAGTATTGGCGATATAGTTGCAGTATCGCAGCTCGCGAGGAATATTTGGAAAGGGTTTGCAGATTCTCCCGATCAGTTCAGGGCCATCAGGACGGAGTAAGGCTGCCTAAAATCGCAAGCCTTTCGATGCTAACCATGGCTCTCATGCAGTGTGGCAGGACTTTATATCGTGCTGGACGATGTCGCTCGCAGCTTTGGGTCGTACGACCTCACCGAAAGACAGAAGAGTGACCTTCAAACGTTGATATCCGGCTGCCAAACTGTTCTCACTGCGCTTGATGTGATTCTTCAGAAGTATGGCGTTTTAGAGTCTATGCCCACCGGACTGAGGGCGAAGTCAAAGAAGGCCTGGGATAGGCTCAAATGGGATCAGGCTGAGATCGTGGAGTTGCGTGCTCGTCTCACATCCCAAACTACTATTTTGGATGCTTTTAACGGCAGCATTTCAAGGTCAATACCTCCCAAAGATCCTTGGCCCCCACTAATTAATTTGTAGTCAAGTTACTCATGACATAAGAGGCAGTCTAAAGGGTCTTGATCACCGTATTGAGACCCTGCAGATCGGAAGCACGAAGCAAGAGCGAGATACCATTATTGGCTGGCTTTCACCAATCGAATTTTATTCGCAACATCAAGACTTTATCGGAAGAAGGCAGCCCGGGACTGGCTACAGTTCTTGAACTCTGACAAATTTCAAACTTGGTTGGCGAGTGAGCACGGCCAGCTCTTCTGCCCTGGAATTCCAGGAGCTGGGAAAACCATCATGGCCTCGACAGTCATCAATGATCTAGAAAAACTTTTCGAGAAACAAGATGTAGGCATAATTTACCTATATTGCAACTACAGAAGGATGTTAGAGCAGACTGTGCTCAACCTTCTCGGAAGCCTCACGCAACAATTGGCTCAACAAAGGCCAGGGATCTCGGCAGACCTAGAGACACTCTACCAAAAGCATGCCGATAAAAAATCGAGGGCTGATATGGAAGAGATATTGGGACTACTTCGATCGGAAGCTTCAAGGTTCTCGAGAGTGTTTATCGTTGTAGATGCATTGGATGAATGCATCAACTCCCATGATTCACGAGATATCCTGGGTTCCAGCCTTCTGGACCTCAGCTCAAGTGCAAACGTAAATGTACTCATCACTTCGAGGTTTATACCTGGAGTGACCTATGCTTTTGAGAACTGCAATCAGCTTGAAATTAGAGCAGAAGTAGAAGATGTCAAAACTTACGTGCAGGGAAATATTACCCGCATGCCAAAGTTTGTGTTGAGAAACAATGAGTTGCAGGATACTATCATTGAAGCTATTGCAAACGCGGTGGATGGAATGTAAGCGGAGTATAGCCTCGTTTTACCGGACATTACTTACAGTCTCGCATAGGTTCCTCTTGGCTCAGCTTCATCTGGACTCTTTAACGGACAAGACCAGTCCAAAGGCCATGAAACTCGCTTTGAAAAGTCTTCCCAAAGGGTCTGGGGCTCTCGAAATGGCATACAGGGGCGCCGTAGAAAGAATCGACTCCCAAAAACCTGGACTCAGGAATCTGGCGGATCAAGTCTTATCCTGGATCACTTATGCTCGCAGGCCACTTCGCACGAACGAACTTCAACAGGCACTTGCAATTGAGATAGACGAAGAATATCTCGATGAGGAAAACTTCTCGGATATTGAAGAGATGATCAACGTCTGTGCAGGCCTGGTCACAGTTGACGAGAACAGCAAAGTCATTCGCTTCATCCACTACACGACACAGGAGTATTTTGAGAGCATCCGGAAAACGCGATTTCCAGGTTGTGACGACCATGTTGCCCTGTCTTGCATCACTTATCTCATGCACAACGATTTGGAGGTGGATAGCTCTGGGAGATTCTCCATAGACAGTACGTGCGACCTTGTCGAATACGCCGCTCAACATTGGGGTCATCATGTAAGGATAGCCTCATCAACTGTCGTGACCCCTTCCACCTTGAGACTCCTAAAAATGGATAAGCGACTTCGTTCCTATTCCGAACTGAGCGGGAACATTACCTCAACTCATTGGCAATCTAGTCCTTCCATTGCGTTGTGGGCAGCGGCATATTTTGGTCTCGAAGACGCGGCACAGCTGTTGCTTGCCGAAGGAGCAGATGTCAACTGTAAAATGAATGGCGAGACCGCGCTATATGTGGCCAGTACTGAAGGATTTGTAGGAGTCGTCAGAAAACTTCTTGATGCCGGTTCCGACGTAGAACTTACTGGAGGTTCGCGAGGGACTGCTTTATCAACAGCCGCATACCATGGCCACAATGAAATCATTCGACTTCTCATACCCCGGAGTTTCCCTTGGTGGCGTCACGGAACAGCGCTGAAAGAGGCAATAGATGGAGGAAAGCCTGGAACTGTGACGCTTCTGTTAGAAAATGGAGCGGATATTAGCTCCCCCTACGGGACTGGGGACAACCTTGCCCGTGCGATTTTTAACGGTTCTGAAAGCCTCGTGCGTATCTTCATCGATCGAGGGGTCACCATCGATCCATGTCGAGCAATGGAGGTGGCTGCAGGTCAAGGTCATCTAGATCTCGTGCGATCTTTGATCGCAAAGCTAGGTAAAGGTACCGAAGCCAAATCATGGGTACAATCCGGAGTGGGTGCAGCAGCAGGAGGAGACCACATCGAAATAGTGACTCAACTCCTTCAAGTTCGATCCGACATTGATGTAAACCCAGCTAAGATCAAAGCTTGCCGTTCTGGCTCGTTACGAGTTCTCCGATTTCTCCTCACAGAAGAGCGAGGGCTCTTTCCCCACATCATGAAGTTACTTGAAGCTGCGGTGAGGTCGAGACAGGAAGGCAGCCTCAAGATACTATTCGAGTATGGTTTGAGCTATAATGTTTTGAGATCTGATTACCGTTTTGAGGATGCATACAAGCTCGTGGAGCTAGCTTTGCCAGATCAAAACATCGTTTACCTTCTTCTCAAGCATGGGTACCCTTTCCGAGATGATCATGGTTTAGACAATACAGTTAATGATTTGACCGACGCAGAGCTGAACGATTTTGCTCGAAGAACTGTGGAAGGATACCAACAGAATTTTGAACGTTCCTATTACTATTCGCATTCTTTTCCACATGAGGAAATAGATATATGGATTGATAAAGACTCCATCTTGCGTTCATAAGATCGTTATCTCGCTCACTCTATATCAAAAACTAGATGTTAAAATGGGGTTTCATATACTCGTGGCACTCAAACATTTTCTAGCCCACAATTCTGACGATTCAAAATCAGATGGAAATGATTGTAGGGGCCAGGAAGCCTGTACGGCCAATAGGGCCCATGCTCTCGCATTTCATTGATTCTTGCCGCCGTTTTCGTACGTGGACTCCTCGATCGTGAAGAAGCCACCCACTTACCAAAGTGTCGTAAACATGAGTCGTAGTAGAAGCTTAGAGAAAATCGCAGGCGGTCGTACACATATTGATTACCCATAATATCTACCTATAACCCTCGAAGCAACTCATCAATCGTAATCGGTTTCCTAACAGCATTCGAAAATCCCTCATGATAACTTACCCAAACCTTATTATCACTCTGTCCCTTCTTTGTTCGTCTCTCCAACTCCGCATTGCCATCAATTTCCTGCAGTGGCATTGCTTCTTTCACTACCCGCCCAAAAAAATCTTTCGTCGGGCCTAATACTCGCTCTTGCAACTGGTGTTTGCTTTCTTTGTTGTTTTCGGAAAACGAGAAATCAACATCGTCGTTGGGATTCCCCGCTCGGTATCTAGCTTGCCGTAAAGCATTCTCTCGCACAATAATGTTCTTCTGGTATTCTTGGTCGAGAACTTGCCGGACTGCGTAGCGAACAGGGGCTGGTGCGCTGGCGAGGACCGGAGCTGTCTCGTAAGTGATTAACGTATCCAGGGGCCTGAAGAGTTAGCATGGCTTTGATGAAAGAGAATGAGGACGTACGGCTCCATCCGATACACCCATTGGGTTGCTCTGTTAGTGAAGTCGCCTTCAAGCTTCCCTCGCTCGAAGACCACTCCAACAGTACCCATAGTATCCACAGCCCGTCGCACCATTGCCTTCTCTGACTCTTTCCTTACACTTGCAATCCCTTTTTGATCGCCACTGCCGCCTACAATGATCGGCTTGATCTCTGGTGTCAACATTTTAACGAGGTATGGCAGTAATTCCGTAGCGATATCTTCCGGGCTTCTGAAGCTTCTTAAGAGAGTAGCATTGAGACTAGCTTGCAGAGCGAGCATCGTCGCCCGGTTGGTCTTTTCCACCTCGAAGGCTTCGTAGTCAGCTCGTGGGCCAGAAAATGGCAGAATTTCTTCCTCCTCCTCTTCATCTCCCCATTTTTTGTCATTCGAGGCGCCGAAGTAATGTCTCGCAGGAGAAGAAAAGAGGTGATGGCAGGCTAGAACAGGTTGACTGAGATATGGCATTAACTCGAATGCTTGTTCTGCGAAAACCCGGGATGTGCATGTGTCGTGGAAGTGCAGCCATTCGTAGGCGGCATCGGGTTTCGACAGGATCGAGTCGTCGTTGAAAGGTTGGCTTGGGTACTGAGCAAATATGTCGGTGACAATACGTTCAATCTCGCCGCTGGTATCTATCATATCTCTCAATCTATCCATGCCGGCCCTTTTAGCAAGTTCTGCTACACCAAGTTGCGTTTTTGGCTGGTCGCCAGAAACTGTAGGAGCTGGATGCATAGCCATCGTTTTCGGGAAACCAGCACCTTCCAAAAATACTCTGTTGACGACTTCTTTGGTCCCTCCCCTCCCAACACCTCGAGCTCCACCTCCTCCATGTGATAAATCGTTCGTCATATTTTTCTCGACCCATTTCCGGGTTAATCTTGCTTTGCCGTCCGTTGTTGAAGCTTTCAACTTTCCTGCAGCCCATTCTCCAACCACCATGATACCTCTGAGATCACCTTCCCCGGTACCCTCTCTGCCCTTCCGAGATTCCGTGGGACTCACTCCCCAGGTAGCTTCGCAGAGTCTGCGTACAGCATCATTGTCGCAGGACACCCCTTCTTTTTCAAAAACAGCCTTCATGCGAGCAACTACAGCATCCAGCGGAGGTTTGCGGACGTGAATAATTTCGGCCAGGTTAGAGTGTCGTAGAGGCTTCAGTGATGGGTGGTAAACATCGTTGCAAATGAGGATCAGAGGCCGCATTAGTTTGAAATCATCGCCCTTCTTCTTCTTCCGGGCGTAGCCTGTATTGCCTCCCGGCACAGAGTTTTTCTGGTCCAGCTGAATAAGATCGATCAAGGCCTTGACAAACCCGCCTTCTCCAGAGCCCCCGGCTCCACCAACCACGCCATCGACTTCATCAACCACAACACACAACGGGTGGGCAATCTTTTGGACATGTCCTGCCTTTGTCGTCACGGTAGAGCCAGTCTTGACACTCTCTGTTCCAACACTGGTTCTTATCCGTCCCTTGACAACATTACTGCTTCTCTCATCACTGGCATTAATTTCCATAATCTCGTAACCAGCCTGCCTTGCGCATACATGCGCCAGTGTGGTCTTTCCTAAGCCTGGCGGCCCAGTCAGAAGCAATATCTTCTTGTGGGCCTTCTCTTCATCGGCTTCCGCTCCGGGTCGTGTGGGTGCCGCGGGTTTAGCTTTGCCAGCTTTGGGGAAAACGAGAGGATCCCATGCTTTCAGCCATCGCAAGACTTGACGATGCGTTCGATCGTCTCCTACGAGTTCCATGAAATGCCGAGCGCGGTATTTCTCCGACCACATCAAGGTCCTTCGAGGTTTTGATTTGGTCGTGGAATTTTCTACCGAGGGCAGTATTTCCTCTGTAATTGCTGCTTTCCTTGACTTGTCCTTCTCCGTCTCCTTGGTGGCTTCGCTAATCAAGTTGTGAATGTCGATACCGTAATAGCTCTTCTTTGCCCGCCCAGCTTTTGTTGTAGATCTTGCTGCTACTAGTTGTTCGAATGGAACAGGCGCAGTCTTCCTTCTTTGTTCAATTGATACAGACTTCCCTGAACACGTTACCACATCCGCACGCTTTAATGACGCTCTACTAAGGAATGACGGCAAAGTGGGGACATCAATTGGTTCTTCAGGTTCTTCGGGTCCTTCGATAGGAGCCGCAAAAATGCTGGCGAAAGTACGTTCTCCAGTGGCTTTTGAAGCAGAAGGATTGGCATCTTCGCGGGTGCCGGCTGCAGATGACTCAACAAGGAATCTCTCCTTTATAGGCCCCTCGCTGATTCCA
This sequence comes from Lachnellula suecica, assembly GCA_007825345.1. NCBI lineage: Eukaryota > Fungi > Ascomycota > Leotiomycetes > Helotiales > Lachnaceae > Lachnellula > Lachnellula suecica. Next base: position 15,194 of record QGMK01000458.1, read on the forward strand.
TTTTGAATCTCCTCTGGGGCTGGAGACCTTGAGCCGCCTAGCATCCTCCGCTTGGGAGCTGGTTCTGCGCGAACGAAGTCATCGTCCTCTTCTGATTCTTCTTCTATCAAGAAACCACCCACTTTTTTTGTCTTCCCTAAATCTTTTGGTAACGGTCGCGATCTTTTCGGAATTGGCGGAGACGAGCTCGGCGGGTAGGAGATTGGCGAAGAGGCAGAAGGCATCTTTAAACTTGGAGGTGAGGAAGGAAGGGTAAGGAGGTTCTGAGTTGATCTCGATCGCAAAGGGGTTTCTAAATGATATTTAGAGTTGCAATGGCTTTGGGAAGAATTATTGATAATCTACCCTCGATATGATCTGCTTCACTTCGAAAAGCCTCTCCCAACGGCCACCTTCTGTGCTGTATTACTTCCCCGGCTTTGTTCTTTCGCGCGATTGATTCCTCGTGAATTAGGTGGAGAGCCTCGAAATCGTCCGAGTTTGTGCTTGAAGGTAATACTGCTGCATGTAGCCGCTCTTCCCAATCGTCAAAAAGTGCTGGGTCTGAGGTCAAGGGAAGCGTGGGCAATGAATCCATCGGTTTGTTGCGGTCAACTTTGTAGGAGGCGTCTTTGAGACGCGACTGTACGCGACTGTACACGAAGACCCACCCACTTTAAAAAACACGTGATAAGTGTTATAGCCTTTATGTTTCTAGATCCTCTCCTAAAGTTGAGATTAAACTTATAGATCCGATGCAAGGACTGACTATCAGTCTTAAAGCAGAAGGGTGCTGTATATCTGAAGACAATTGAAGAAAGAGGCAAAAGTTGGGACTTACCGGCACAACAAATACATTACAATGTTACTTATTAAGTACTCATTAAGCATAGATAGGTTGATGCGTAGACTGGTATACTCTTCAAGGCGTCAGAAACGTTTCAATACTAGTTATCATTGCTGGAATAACCAGTTGCTTAGTTATATTGAACTTCGTAGTCGAATTTGAGGTCGAAGCCAGGTGAACTAAGGCCGGGTTCTTGCCATGAAACTGATAAGATACCAAGAGCCCTCCAGAACATGTGTACGATTGCTGTTGTTGAACTCATAAACTCACCATCAACAAGAGTGGAGCGCCGCTCATAATATCGGCGACTTTAGCGTCACGTGGTATATGATACCCGGGGTAATTGTAATTGGCAGGGGCGAAAACGTCAGTGCACTTCGTCCAGCAACGACGGATTTGACAGCTTCAAATATCCCATATTCCCGCAGTCGAGATTATTCCCAGCAACCACCGCCTTGGCCGTCTCGCACAGGGCACCTGCTGCGATATGACTTCCTTTACTGGACCAGTATCCCCTGTCTATACAACTATCTCGCCCGCCCCCACTGAGAGCACGTTTGCCGGTTCTCCCGCGCTGTACAAGCATGACGAGGGCTCGGAACCACCGAAAAAGAGACAGAAGAGAAACAAACCGACTTTGTCTTGCGATGAATGTGTAGAGAGGAAGACTAAGGTTAGTTATAACCCATATGCAGTATATTTCAGGTGCATATTGGCATGCAGTGATTTGCAATGCCGTCTCACAGAACACGAGGCAGTACGGGCAATTACATGGAATGTACATTAGTCTTGGTCACCTTATGCTATGCGTAATTGAAGCTATTGATCGTCTTCTCATTCTGGGGATTGTCCGGCCAAAGGATCGATCTCGAGTTCTTTCCATCCGAACGGGATCTGCGGTATCCACTATTGTAGCCTTACGTCAAAATTTCCGCAAAGTCTATTGAGAAGCTTGAAGTTTGTAACATTTTGTATAATTGTACTAACGCTTCACTCTAGTGCGATAGAGGCCGGCCTCATTGTCTTGCATGTAAGAAATCCCGTGGCCCTATGGACCTTATCTAAATCTATGTCAGGTATAAAACGGCAGACTGAATGCAAATATGCACCCGTTGCGAATATCCTGGAGTAAGTCACTTGGCACATTAAACATCCATTTGTAACATTACCCAGGGAGACAAGTCGCTCAGTCAGTAATGCCCGGCGAATGACCAAGCCCCCAAAGCCAAAGCCTTTAGCAAATGGGTTCGAGGGACCAAAACAATCTCTGAACCCCCACGAGAGAAGCGCCTCTAGAGGATCTACATCTTCCTCTATTGGCTTACTCTCGAATGTCCCTTACTCCCATCCTTCCGCATCTAACGTATTTGGAATTGGATCTGAACATCCATTTGCAAATTACTGGACCTGCCAAGGAGGTCTGCCAGAAGTCATATCTGTCCTACCAGAAAAACTCCAAGCCGATATTCTGCTCGAGAGATACTTCGAATGCGTCGACCCGGTCTATCCCATGATCCACCGGCAAACTTTCTATGCCGACTATGAGCATTTCTGGGCTTTGCCTCAACCAGAGCAAGACCGGGCAGATGGAGCTTTAGTGGCCATGATATTTGCCATGCTTGCCATGGGAACGCAGTTTGTTACAACTACAGTATCGCGAGAGCGGCAGCAAACAGCCGAATTTTACGTTTCGGCAGCTCATCAAGCTCTCCGCATGAGTTCCTACCTGAACAAGGCATCCGTTCGCTCCCTTCAGGCCATGGTTTTAATTACCTACTTTCTAATCAACGACAACCACGCTTCCGATGGCTGGGCCTTTGCCGGAGTTCTCATCCGACAAGCCTACGCCATGGGCCTGCACCGCGACCCCAACATCGTCTGCCCAAATGCCAGCATCTTCGACAAGCAACAGCGTCGCAAGCTCTGGCAAGCCGTGCTCCTCCAAGACACTTTCCTGACAGTGCTGCTCTCCCTCCCACCAAGCGCAACACACACCGACGTCAATGTCGAAGACCTAATCGACGACTCTGGCAGCATCGCACACAGCAACCCCACTGACACAGCCTACATCCGCGGCTGCTGGACGCTCGCCAACCTCGTCCAAGAAACAATCTGCTCCCCGCGCTCCCTCGACCTCCCCATCTCCGCCACCCCGCGCCAAAAATCAAAACTCATAGCCGACTTCCGCGCTGTGTACCGCTCTTTCCCCGACATCTTCCGCTCTTGGGATGCAGAGTCCATTGCCACACTTGCGCATAACGACAAACGGGTGGTCAGGCAGACGTTGTTCTTGACTAGTAATTATTTTCATAACCTGATGCTGCTGCATAGTAGTGCTAGTGCGGAAGTGCCGGTCAATGTGAGGGGCGCGTTGGAGGCTGCGCACGATGCGATAACGGCATTTTTCTTGCTGTATCAGTTATTTGAGTCTGAGGCCAAGGTGTGGTGGGTCTTCAACCACAGAGCGTTCTTAGAGGCTCTTTGTATGGGGAACATTTTGAAAGAGCAGGCTAAAGAGGAGGGGGAGAGGAGTTATTGGACAGAGATCCGCATTTCATTAGAGCTAGGAGTGATCTTGGTACGGTGCCCCTTTTTGTCCTGTCCTATGAAAACTTTGACTAACGGAATTCGTAGCACGCATGATACAAATCATGCAATTTATGAGTGAAGGCGAGCATGGTTCAGCGGTGGCATTGACACGAGTTTCGGTACTAAGCACCTACTTATGATTTTCATTTTCAAGATTTGCCAGATTACTGTACACTAGGTAACACACGTACATAATTGACCTGCTCGTATGTTTGCAATTCAGCTATTCATTGCAATTGGAATAGGTAAGAGTCTATCGTCCCGTGCCGTAGCAAAATTCCTCTGTGATTGACCCCTCTGTGATTGACCTGTCCCCAATACGCGCACACGCAATACGCTCGTTGACAGTGAAGCAAACTCAACGAACGCCCCTATCGCACATCCGAAAACGAAAGACAGAGAGTTCAATCCTGACTGCTTCTCCTTCCACTTCCAAATCGATCTCGCAGCCACGACAATGCTCCATTGCCAGTACTCTCACCTGAGCGTGAACTTCGCCTAGAGCTGCGGGAATGGTCACTGCCACTTGTATTGTTCCGGCCGCTACTTTCCCGTCTACTGCTTTGTCTTTCGTCTCTGGTCCGTGTGAAACTTGAAAAGCTACCCGGCATATCCCTCGAGGGATCGGCCTCTTCCGCGGTTTCTCTCGGCCGCAAAATCGAGGGCCTATCCCGCCTGTCTTCGCCCACGCCTACAACTTGATAGCGTCTAGTCGAGCTCGTCGTCGAACCTTGATTCTCTTCAGTAGTTGACAGGCGTCCGTTGTTGCGTATGGCATCTAACCTTGCTTCATTTCTGCTACTCGTGTTATCACGACTCATTCTTGGTCGAGTGAGACTAAGCCTACTTGAGCGACGCTCAGTTCTCGGAGATGGGGGCCCGTTGCTGGAACGTCGGCTTGTGGATGGAGGGGGAGTGTCGCCGTCGATGCCTTTTCGGCAGATGGGACAGGTATTGTGCTCGGAAAGCCACAAGGAGGCACATTGCTCGTGGAACCAATGCTTGCATGGGAGGGTGACAACTTCGTCGCCGAGTTGTACGTCGTCCATGCAAACACTGCACTCTCCTTTTCCTTCTGGCCCAAGTAGTTTCTCATCTAGGATTGTTTTGGGCAGAGAGGAGATAGCATCCGCGGATGCTGGGCCTGGGGCATTGGATGTTGGGTGCTGTTCCATCAACGTAGATATAATCTGGTCGAGAGCTTCTTGGGTGTAAACTGCATCTCCATGTCGAGCGTTTGCTGGGTTGAGTAAAGATGCCAGGAGGCCCTGGAAAGGAGAAGGATGTCCGCCCGGGGCATTAGGGTCGTGGCCTTGACCACCAAGCCCACCCGGAGCCGTTCCAAAGAGACTTCCAAGGAGCCTAGAAAGCTGGTCAGGGGGTGCTCTAATACTAACAACAAACAAGGAACGGCCATTAAGGGGATTTGGGGTAGGAGCGTACGTAGCTATTTCATCACCAGGCTGGCCTCCAGGTTGAGCTCCGTTGGCATCCCTAGGCCGTACACCGGTGGTAAATGTGAAGCGTCCGCCGACAACATTTGGACCGCGCGTAGTGGTTTGAAAGGTACTTTCGCCAAATGGATTCCGGGCAAACATTTGCTCGCCGTTTGACCTTCCAGTCTGCCCCGGCCGTAAACCTGGTCCCATCATCGAGCCAAGCATACTGTGGAAGTCTGCCATAACGTGATCGGGATCGTCTTCAGGAAAACGACGTCCATGAGTGTGCTGAGGGGGTCGGGTTCCAAAAGGAACTGTTGGTCCAGAGCTTCGAATGGTCTGTGAGAAGATGACAGAGCCTCCAGGGCCATGAGAGACATGTTCTTCTATATCTGCTTCCTCTGGATCCGAGTCGCTGCCATTAGGGTGGGACCAAGGGTTATGTCGACGAAGTTCGCGCAAATCTGGAGGGGTTACTGGTTCATCACGTCCAGGTCTGGGGTCGCTCTCGGGAGTTATCTGCGTAGGAATTAGCACATTGCCAGTCGAGGAACCTATAGTTCTTGCGCAAACGGAACTTACAATCTCCGTAATATCACTACCGCACGCTGGACATGGTAAACCGTGCTCGTCACGATACCATTCCTCGGCACATAAATGGCAGAAGACAACCTCTCGTTCTCCCGAAGCATCCAAATGTCTGTTGCCACCACCGCGGGTTGTAGGGTCATCAGCCATGGCGTCTCGTATGCCCTGCACAACTGCGAGGGCAGTAACGCCGAGACTTACGGCCAGGCCTGTATTTCGTAGTAATCGGAGAGCCGTGGTGAGGGTTTGCCTTCCAAAGGCACGGATTCCACTATTGGGGGGGGGGGGTTCTTATTGATAAAGTCGGCTCGAGTTTGTTTGTCCGTAGTCGTTGTTGCGCCGTGCCAAACTAGGATGACAAGGCGCAATCAACTCGGTGCGTTGTGGCGCAAGCTCCCGAAAGCTGCCTCGTGGTGGACCTTGGGTGGAAGGCTGTTGGATAATCAAGAAGTCAGGAAGAGGGGTCGTAGATATATTGCATTCGGTCTCGAGCTGGCGATAGGGAGAGCGGCTACTCTTTTCCGTTGCGTAAGGTATTGCAGAGCCAAGTGAAGGGGATGTAAAATCGAGGAAGGCGGATAAATGATTGTTTTTGAGGAGCTTGATTGCTCGTGCTTGTGGTTGACAGGATGACTTTCGGCGTCTTGGTGACGCAGCTTGCTGATCGGTAACAATCCCTGTCGCTTGACTGATAACTTCGGGCCTACATAAAGTACAGGTATATCTGTTGTAGGAGTATTTCGCAAGGAAGAGAGCGTAAAATTGATAAGTCCTTATGGATTATTAGTCATTTCAAAAGTCTTCTTTGTAGCTTTCTTTTTCCCGAAGAAGCCAGTTCATTGATTGTTTCTTCGACGCGATTCCTTTTGTTTCTTTAGGACGACTCACTTTACGAGTCACATTTTCACAAAGCCTCAGGCTACGACTGACTGCCATACGGGATCCAGAAATAGTTGTATGTGGATATAATAAAGTTTCAAATCTTCGTTTGTGAATTGTTGAGTGGTGGTATTTGGTATATTAAGACATCTCCGAACCATTCCTATTTCGACAGCCTTCCTCCTGGACTACCCCGCATAATTCATTATCTCTTTCTGTTTCCTACGCCCTTGAATATCATTCCACCGACAACTCCAGCAGCAATAGCAACTCCGCTCAGAATAGCAACACCCATCATTCCCTCCCTGGCAACCTTATCATCGATCAAGCCCCTCAAACTGCTGGCTTGCAAGTTGCCCGGCTCCTTGTCTAATAGTAAATCGTTGTATCTTCTGGCCTCGGCGTAGTTTCCAAGCTTATAATTTCCCAGTGCTAAGTAGTAGAGGCATTCTCGTCTTCGTTCGGGGGATGTGCGGAAGATGTCTGAGAGGAGACGAACGCCTTCTTGTTGTTCTTGGCGCGCGTTCGACTTGATCAGTCCCTGGAAGCAAGTCAGTAATCGCAAAGAAACGTGAAAGCCTTGAATACTTACCCATGCAAAGTTGAACTTAGTCTGTACCCCAACATGCTCGCCTTCTTTCTCGTATTGTGCTCGGAGGACTTGTAGTTCGGCAGGTTTCAGCGGACTGTTGGAGAATTAGCATGCGGAGGTGGATTCTGGCTCGCAGCCATGGGGAGCTCCGAAAAGAGGATTTGCTGACCTTTCTGCGTCCGCGGCATCTAGAAAGACACGTCTTGTTAGTATGGCAGTTTCTAATCGAAGAGTATAAAGAAAGATAGCAAAACGAGTATGAAGCTTTGTATCCAGAATGTATTCATCCATACTTACATGGAAGTGATGAACCCATTTTGTAGGTTGTGTCTGGGTCCGAGTCTGAGACTTTTGGATATCAATCTATTTTTGAGGGAAGCCGCGATGTTCTTGTAGGTTTTGAAGAGGGTCAAGGTTTCAAGGAGAGCCTGATGTGGCGTTGTGGCTTGTGATTCTAAGTACGTCACCTGTTGCTGTGCTAACACCCGTGCCGAGAACTCTAAATATGCAAACATTCAGAAAGCGCTGCATTTTATCAATAACTCCATCGCAAACCTATTATTGCACATTTTGAATACGATCGCATTGCTTCATTGCTTCTCAATAGCCAAGTACTTGCTTCTATTTCCAACATGGTGGTCCTCGACGAATCTCCCGCGCTGGTAAGTCAACAAAACCACCTTCTGGCACATTTCACTAACCATGAACAGCTCATCGAGAAGACATGCGCAAACTTCAAATTAGAGCCCGACAAAATGGCGCTTCTCCGGGTTGAAGAATCTATTTCGACTCTGCAACAAGCCCGGGAATTACGAGTTCGAGAGGCAGAAAGCGCGTTGAAAAGTACGCCTATCTCCTCACCCATTCATCCTTCAAATCTAACAACAAATAGAACTCTCTCGAACCCTCGCAACCCTCAACAACCATCATAATGAAACGATCGCCTCTCACTCCTCCACAGCCCACGCCTCAGAAATAGCAAACCTCGATACGCAGAAATTCCGCATCGCAAAGACAGCCAACGATCTCGAAATCGAATCTGAGCGCCTCTCATCCCACTTAGCCGACTTGCAATCGCGGTTGCAGGAGTTGGAGCAGCAAGGAGTCGAGGGAGCAGATGACAGAACGCGGGCACTGGTTCAGGATGAGATCACACTGAAGTTGAGCGTATTTAGAGGGCTGGGTGTGGATATTGAGAAAAGCAAGGAGGGAGGAGAGTACAATAAGGCCATCATTCGGAATACTCGAAAGGGCGATGTGCATGTTGTGAATCTTGATCAGAAGTTCTCGAGGTTCTTCTATGCGAATTACTTTTGGAACACGCTTTAAAGATGGCTTTAAGAGGAGCAGGAACTGGATAAAGATACGAAGTTGCTATGACGGTGCAAGATACGATTGGGAAGAACTGGGAGGTTGGATGGCGTTGGACGGCGTTGGATGGATTGTCCTCTAATTTTGAACTGCGCTGTTTGTTTGCTGGATACCACTGGGAGAGTCTGTACAATTTGGATTCTGTAGAATTGGAAACAATGCATTTGTACACAAAACTTGACGGATTTCGCCCAAAATTTCCGTCCACTAACTCCGAATTCCTACACCGAAACTCCTTAGGCCATCATTATCATTATGATTACCAAATGTCCCTCACTTCCCCTTCATGCTCAACCCTGACCCCTTCGAGCTACTACTACTCACAGCCCCCAAACTCGGCGTTCTCCTCCCAGCCTTGGGACTCGTCTGTCCCGGCTGCCCAAAATACGCCTCGTCTTTCGACGGCGTCCTCGCTCTCCCCATATTCATCACCATTCCAAACTCCATCTCTCTACCCCTGCCAATCTCCGCTCCGCCGGTCAAACTCCTCTTATGCCTCCTTCCATGCTCAGCCGGCAATTCTAATCTCCCATTTATCTTCGTCCACAGCGCATCCTCCTCTTCCGAATTCGGATTGTCCAGTCGCCAACCACCCACGCCTTCAAAATCCCGCGTAGGCCCCACGCTCTGACTAAGTCTTAAAACGCTATGGGAGTTGCTGAGGGAAGTGTGTGAAGCAATGGACGTAATGGTGCCCGTGCTACTGTTGCTGCGCTTACGGCGGCGCACCGGGACTGCCGTTGGAGAGACTGGTGTCTTTTGCGGTATATAAGGCCGCGGTGATACTCCTAGTAGGTAGTACGGGAGTACGGCTCCTGCGAGGTCGATGTAGATCAGAAGGACGCGGAAGAGGAGGATGTTGAATGCGATGATGGTTGTTATACAGGCGAAGATGGCGATTGGGAGGCTGAAGAGGACTAGGATGGGAAGAGTTAGGGTATAGAGAGGGTTGAAGTTTAGGAGTGCCATTCCTGTTTCCTTTGCAGGG
>QGMK01000459.1:0-24442 GCA_007825345.1 Lachnellula suecica
ACACCAACACTCCACCCCATCCCTCTAACCCCCAAATCCCAAATCACAACCATCAAAACACATCCTTCCTTCACCCCTCGCGCCTCCCCTGGAATGTATATAAACACACCCACTAAATTTTCCCGCCTCCGCATCCCGCTACTGCAGTGCAACACCACCATGCACGCACGTCACCTCTGGCGCCCAGGCCCCGCGCGATCACTGGATAAGCAAGCCATGCGCGCCATGAGTGGTTTCTGCGGGCACAAACAACCCCGCTTGTTCATCGGTTAATCACATGAAATCCCACCACATCCGGATAAAAAAGAAAGAAAGGATGAATACAACATGAAAATGTAACAGCATTGGAAAAAGGCGGACGCAAACGCATTGGATGATTAAATTCATATTAATGTTATGTTCCGGGGTATCGGTATCTACAAAGACCAGCCCAGCACTAGCAGCAACCCTCCAAGAAACGCGCGCAACGACCACACGCCGACACGATGCAAGAATGTAAAGAGCAGTGAAATACTTCGTACCTAAGTATGCATATGCAACACCAAGAATGCAAGCCCCCACTCACGCACATTATAACTTGGCGTCAAGCTCCTCGAACGAGCTGATATGCTTGACGGGCTGCGGGCCCGCGCTGACTTGCAGCTTCGACTTGAATTCGCGGACGTCGGTGATGATGTAGGGTGTCGTGCCGTTGCCTTCCGTCTTGACGGGCACGACTTCGCCGTCCTCGGCATCCTTCTTGTCCTTGTTTAGGGCGAGAGTTTGGGGTTGTTCGGTCTTGTCTTTGTTGAGACCCAGGACTTTCATACCCTTCTCGACGGCGGCGGTGACGGTGGAATCGCCGTTTGTGGTGGGCGTTTGGGCGTTTAGGTGAATGGCCAGCTTTGAACGAGCTGGGGATGTTGGGAGGATGAAGTGGCTGTAAAATTCAACCATGTCGGCCTTGGTGAGCAACCTGACGTTGGCAGCATCTTCACGGACTGTCGAATTGTTAGCACATACAGCTTGGCCAAGGCAAGGGACAAGAGACTTACCGAGCTCAAAATCAAGGTACTCGCTGTCAATGTAGTTCCAAAGACGGCTCGACTCTTGGTCCAAATTCTTCAACTTCTCCAATCGCTTTGTGATCAAACTTCTCTTGTGGCTCTCAAAATCCGAATCCGTCATCTGAGCAAGGGTGCTTGCAAATCCAGAAAGGAATGAATCAATTCTTGACTCGAGGTACTCAGGCGTCTTCTCACTCTGGATGATAAATCTATAGCCAATTGTTGTACTGGTAGTACGCGCTCCACTGAAAACAACATAACCAAGTTGCTCCTTCGTTCGCAATTGATCAAAGGCTGGCTCGTGAGTCATTTGGTCGAGAAGGAGGGTCTTGGCCCTTAATGGACGCTGCGACTTGTCTCCCACAAACAGCAGGTATTCAATGCAGTGGTTGACATTTGCCGGGTCTTTTAAAGTCTTGTGATAGACGTAGTTGCCACCTGGAGGGAACACTAAAGACCGAGACACCGGCCATTGAGTCTGGGGTAGGACTCTCGGCTTCAAGATGCTCTCGATAAGGTCCGTTAACTTGAGTGCGTCTTCTTTGTACAAGTTGCCATGCACAAAGGTCTCAATATGCATTTGTCGGAGCAAATGCGGGAAGAATTGTTGAATATCGGCAGCTGTAAGGTGAGGCAGCTCTGCAAGGATTTGCTCGTTGATATATCCCTTCTCATTATTGAGCCATCTGGTAAAATCCCCTACCTGATTGAAGGGTTGCTGGAAATCCCAGTTCTTCAGGCCCCTTAACAATCGCTCCTTGATGATCTCAAAGCGCTCGGGCTTGATTACAAGGTCTCTCATCGTGACCAGTACCTTCTCCAGAAGAACTGACAGCTTGTCGTTGTAGCCTGAGACGGCAATCTCGATACCCATGGAGTGGCTCGAAATAGAGTAGTCTAACCCGGCAAGCTCGGCATCGTACGAGTATTCCTCCAATGCATCGCGAACAACATCGGTAAAGAGACGCGCCTTCAAAGAGTTCTCTGCTGTAGCATTGGGTAGAGTGTTTCGGCAATTGACGAACAGATTAGCTTTTGGCACCCAGAAAGTATCATCTAAATACAGGGATTAGCATTCGTCCGGCGGATAATGGGAGGCACCTACCTTTCTTGTACCACGTCCTAACCAAATCATCATTTCTGATGAGCTTTGGCGAGATCGCTGGTTCAGAAATCTCCTTCTTCTCAACCTCTAGCTTCGTAGGAATGAACTGGTTTGCATGCGGTAAGTGCAGTTCTGTCAACCGGTTTTTGGTGGTGCTAGTTGCAGCACGCTTGATCTCTGCAATGAAGTCCGCCGGGATTTTCTCGTAAGTGTATTCTGTGCCATACCACTTTTCCTTCGATTCCCATGAGCCTGGGAACTTTTGAGACACTACTGTCATCCGGAAATTGTCCGGCCTGAGGCAAGCCAATCCTTCCTCGATTCTCGCTGGGTCAAATTTGCGAAGTCTTGCCACGAGTCAGCCACGCCAACGGAGTAATTTAAGGTTCAACTATTAAGGCTTACCTGCTATGTCCACTTAGAAGCCATTGCCGGGGCAGAGGTGTTTGCATAACTGCACTAATCTTGCTTGTAAATCGTTCTGCGGGCGTCTTTTGCTTAAACTTAAAATCGACTTCTGCAAGTCCTTTCTGCTCTTGGAAGATCCATTCTTGAGGCGGTGTCTCTCTAAGTAGAGAAACGTATTGGAAGAAGACCTTTACGATTTCTTGGTAGTTTTTCAAGCCGTCTTCAGTCAAACGGATTTGACAGTTGAATATGCCAGGCGTGCCAGGACACACTGGATACGCACCTGTCGTAAAGTTAGCACATGCGATCTTCAAATAAAGTTCCCGAACAAGCGCTGTCTGCACCGCGTCTAATAGCAAACCAGACTAAGCTACCAAAGTTCACTTGGGACCACGTTGACGTCCCTATTGCACTGCATTGCAGAAAAACGTCAAGCTTGCGCCAAGTCATACTTGACTCAAGATGCTTTCAGTCTAGGGGAATTTGGACCGCCACTCCCGCCCCACATGACTAAAAAAATAGTTCGCGTACCTGCACTTAATCCATTGGCCCAACCCTTTGCCTTGATATAAGACATGATGCTTCCGGGTCCCTCGTGGCCAATCAAATGGCTGATGTACCGGCTCGGTTGCGATTCGAAAAGCTGCTCCTCGTCTACGAAGGGAAATGAAAGGTCGAGTTCTCTAGAATCCATGACCGGCTTCGCAAAGCATTGAGTCAAGAGATCATTTGCGCCGAAAGGTACCTCGGTCTCCCAGCGGTTTTGCGTGAGGTCCTTGTTCCGTACTCCAGCAAAGAGGTCCGCTGCCCATCCTTCCAATGTGTCCAATGGCTCCCTGCCTAAAATGACCAATTTCATCCTGTTCGCCGAATAATGCTTTTCATGAAAATCCATAAACTTCTGTCGCACATCAACGCCCCGTTCTTCTGGTTGTGTCTTCAGTACCTCAAAGTTTCCTGTGGAAAAATGACAGTATGGATGTTTTGGGTTGGACAATGCCTTTTCCAATTGGTGTAGCCGCCATTGATCACTCTGCAAGTTCTTCTTGTTCTCGGAATCGACTGCCCGCAGTTCTCGGTCTAGGGTAGAGGAGAGGAAAAGGGGGTCGATGAAGAATTGGGCAAAACGATCCAAGGCTCCGTATAGAGGAGATGATTCATTGGAGCTCGCATCTTCTGCTGGTTTTGCGGCAACTTCGAAATAGTAGTTGGTAGATGTTGCGCCCGTGTATGCATTGGAGCTTCCGGAGTGCGAGGAGAGGTATTGGGAGTAGGCGTTTTCTACCGGGTACTGGCTGTGTATTAGCATTGAACAGGTAGCAATGGATGATTCGCAAGACTCACCTTTTTTGTTCCCATGAATAACAGATGCTCAACTGCAAGCCATATTAGTTTTTGAATAATAATTCTTGGTAGACATTACTGACCCGCGTGCGCCATTCCAGGCATGTCCTCTTCGTCGCTGAAATTTCCCACATTGACATCCATAGCCGCGCTGGCCTTGTCGGTCTCAGCATCGTGAACCAATAGCACCTCCAGCTGATTGGGCAATCGGATCACACGGTATGACCTGTCATCCAAGCTGGGTGTCTCCAGCTTGTCTGTCAATTTCTCGACCGGCCGGTGTCTGTGTTCTCTCAAAGGACTGTCCAGGGTGGAAGGCGTTTGCGGTTGAGATAGGGTTGACATGGTGGCAGAGGTAGAGGAGAAGCTGCGTGCCGTGCAAGGATTGTGATTGAAGACCCGGGAGGAAGGTTTATTTGAGGTCGGGGAGAAGCGTAGAGAAAGCGGGAGGGGTCTTCGAGAAGACAGATGAACCCCGCCTAGCTTGCAGGCTTGGGTTGAGTAGGGTCGAGGACGCGAGGTCTGTGCGGTGAACCAGGTGCAGGATGCAGCTGCAGATAGAGCTGGGGCTGGGGCTGGGTATGGGTACGTGTATGGGTTTGTGGCGGTCGAGATGGTTCCTGGGGTGAGAATAGGCTGTTTGTGCAGAGGTGTAGGTGTAGCTAGATTCCTGTTCCTATGCAGCGATGCCTCTGGCGTGGCAGTCGACAAACGGGTGCAGGACAGCTGCTGCTCTTTTATGTTGACCGCCGAGTGGGAATGGGAATGGGGATGGGGATGGAAATAGCAGCAGACGGCAGAAGAGGTGAATGGCCGTGGGGAACGCAATAAGAGATTCATCAGCTGCCAAGAGGTGGTGAGTAGAAGCAGAAGGGAGCAGCAGATTCAAAATGCAATGAATGGCAGGTGCAGGTACGTTGGTCAACAAAACACCAAGGCAACGAACGGCAACGACCTCGGACACTCTTGGTCATAAGATGTAAGGCTCTTCGCTCTTCGCTCTTCCAAATTCCAATGCTGCTCCGCTCCCGATTGAAGTACAAAGTACCGATATCAGCGCGCACTACGGACCTACGGTCCTGGTGGTCCACACCACCGTTGTACTGGCCCTGCGCTTGTCGGACCCAGGCGCTCTCTCTGGGTCTCTCTGGGTACCAGTGGGAGGAGGGAATGGCGAATAAATGGCTGGTGGCGTGCGGAGACGGAGATATTGATGGCTCTGGTTCGCGCTGGCTCTGCGCACTACTGGCCACTTGGGTATTGTAAGCGAATTCGATATTTCGATGCTGCAGAACTGCAGTACTGCGGGTATGTACGAAGTATCTCTACACGCACAACACAGCAAGCAAGAAGCAGCCACGGACGCAATGACAGGACGGCACTGGGAAAGGGCGCGTGGGCGTCAGTCGGGACTGGGCAAGGCAAAGCAGCAGAGACGCAGAGATGCAGATGTGCAGACGCCGACGCAGAGGAGATGCAGATGCCAGACACAGCGGTCAAGTCTCCAGAAGAGGTCGTGAGCTTAATCAATGTAGAGAGAGACCCCCCTGCCCCGGCCGCATATGCTCGACTCCAGGGTTCAGTAGCCCTAGCCCCCTTCCCTGGCTGGCGGTTGCAGCTATCCCCGCCCATAGCAGCTGCGCCTGTCAATATCAATCAGGAGAACCTTCCACCTCCCGGAAGAAGCTTTCGGAACAAAGGCTCGACGCGGCAGCTGAAGAATTCGCCTCCTTGCCAGGCACCAGGTCAGTGGATCGCGTAGATTTTTGAGAGGATCATGTCACGTCACGAATCGCACAGTGCATGGACTGGGAGGGGCAGGCGAGCTTGGGACGATGCGCGAAGAATCGCTGGGAATGTTGCTGCTGCTGGCTGACTGTCAGGTAGCACTGGCAAGCAACGGAGGACTGGTCTAAGATATTCTACAGCTCTACATCACATCTGCTACAGCCCGGCATCTTGCACAAGGACAGGCACAGACACAAGGACACACCGCAAGATGAGGTTACAATACCACACTTAGACGCGGTACTTCTATCCTGGCCAGTGGCCACCATGTCGACTCTTGAATGCATGCAAACGATGCCATGGTAAGCTGCGGTACTGTACGGCAACAAAGCAGCCGAACACTTCCCCGGGATGCTGTACTGCACCTCAACAACTGAACCTTAAATCTCCCTTCTACCGTGTCGGTCGCAGTTATAGTACTGTATCCCATCGAGTGTCGCCGCGGTGCAATGGAGCTGTCACTATTTGGAAGAATTCTGGCTGTGAAGTTGGGTGGAGACGGTATGCATCCGTCACCCTTCATGCATGCAACTCTGCAGCCTGGGTTCATGGGAAGAGCACTCACTCCATTGCGGCTGAGATCCGGATCCACGGGGAGCTTCTATCCATCTCATCCGCCTGGAGGTCTGAACAATGTTCCATAAGGAAGAATCCGACTCGGGCCCAGCTATCCCCTCAGCAGTGTCCAGCGTTGCGTGGTCCGAGCGTCTTCTTAACCGAGCCAACGACATGTATGCATTTCGCGCTTCAGGGAGGCACGCCTCAATTTTAGCGATGCAACTGCTAAAGTTACAGCGGTCAATCGCTAAATTATAGGGCATTTCAGGGAGCAGTGTTGATGTTCTTCGCTTACTAAGCAAAGTCTTGGCGGCAATCCTGAACACTGCTGAGGGGATAGCCGCGCACTTTACAGTCCCACCCTCTCATCAACCCCCGGTGTTTCAAGCCAATTCATCCCCTGTGCAGTACGCAAATCGCAGCCATTCGTGATTAGCTTGATTGGCTACCCTTTCATGTTCGTGGTACCGAGCCGATTTGATGTCCCCATCGCTGGCGGGGCACAGGAAGCAACCCTACTCGTCCTTTCGTCCCTCTCCCTCCACTACTCATCACTTATTCAGCAGCTGCTCGGTAAGTGCCATCCATGGTCTCGGTGCAATCTGCTGTCTTGCAGGAACAAGCTTCGATCTGATGACTCGCAGCTCCTGGTGATCTATTGCGTCTTTGTTTCAACATGTAGACAGGGTCTCTCGACTTGTTGTTCCATCTGCATCATGTCCTTCAGGCGCCTCCACCTCCCCCTTGCGGGCATTAGAGCGTTGCAGGCTGTTGTTCTGCAGACCTTGACCTTGACTACGGGGCTGAATAGCCCCATCCAAGACGGTCTGGCGAACAGTCAAGATACCACTATCTTGGTGGGGT
The DNA here is from genome assembly GCA_007825345.1 of Lachnellula suecica. Taxonomy (NCBI): domain Eukaryota; kingdom Fungi; phylum Ascomycota; class Leotiomycetes; order Helotiales; family Lachnaceae; genus Lachnellula; species Lachnellula suecica. Next base: position 7,114 of record QGMK01000459.1, read on the forward strand.
ACGTCGCTTGGCATGCCTGTCAAAATTCTAGGAGCATGTAGATGCATAGTTCAACAAACTCAATGCACCGTTATATCAATTAGATGGGTGTGAGTATTATATGGTAAGTCAGTCGACGTCAGAAATTGCCGCGCAGGCTGTTGGACCTAAAACTTCAGAACTCATGCTTGTTTATATTATCGACCTTCGATCATAGATTTCCATACAAGAAGCATATATGGAATCCTACCTAGCGCTTCCACAAATGCAAGCAGTCTTTATCTGAGACGGGATTTTGATTCGCCTGATTCTACTTCCCCTCGGCTTCGAGATCCCACCAACGCCACTCAATGCAACCGAACTCCATCGCTATGAAATAAATATGGGCAGGGAAAGTGTTTCAGGGCAAAGTCAAACTCTCTAGAGTGCGGGTAACCTCTGGCAATAGATGAGCAATTTGGTTGGGATCCCGCAACGCGACTGTGAGATCATTAGGCAGTTTGCCTGAGAAAAGAAGGCTCTGAATTGGCTGTTAGCGAGGCTGCTGAAACTTCAACCGCTGGGAAGGCGGGTGGTGGGTGCATTTTTCCCACGACGAAACCGGTTCAAGCCTACCTTTTTAACCTTATCGAAACCGTCTTCCTTCTCGGTGTAATCTCTGATAACCTTGCCGGTGTTAAAATCTACGTATATCCTTGTATCCCGAATCCTGACAAGGACCTTGTCCAGTCTCATGAAGAGCCGGCACAGCAGCAGCATCCGGTCGGGCATCACTCGCAACTTGCAGGAAAATAAGGATATGCCGTTGTCATCGAGCTCGCTCTCGTAGAGCACTACCTCTTCGAAGAACAGAATCGGGTCAGGTCGTTTCAGAAGCTCGAGAGGGATTGGTTCCTCGTTGTTTTTCTGCAATTGAAACTCTTTGCCTTTTGTGATTGTGCCTCTGTAATCTGTTGAATATGACCAGTCAAATGGCTTGACGACTTCCTTGATGCCTTCATGGGTCTTTTCTCTGCAGAGTGTTAGAGGGCATCTATAATCAAGGACTGTGAAACATACCTGCTACTCGACCATTCTTGAGAATAGGCAACCTTTAGCATGTTTTTGTCCGTCTTGTCCACTTTGTCCAAGGCATCAAATGCATTGAACTCTAGTCGCCATCCTGTAGCCACATGCTCGATGGACACCATGTTGTCTCCGAATATCATCTCCGGCACGGGTATATCTAGCTTCTTGGACATCTCATCTATGGGCCCTGACTTCGAAATAGGGAGCTTGCGCGCGCTAATCTTGAAGCCCTTCTGAACATGCGACACGGTGGACCTGTCCGCCTCGTCCGGTGTGGGGAATCCTTCATTGATGGGGCCGTTGAATGCCATGTTGAGAGTGGACGAGTGCGCAGCAGTTGCAGAGGGCGTGAGCGATTTTCGACTACGTGTGGATTCCTATGTGTGGAATTGGTGTTGGGGCCGCGCGAATAATATCAAAAAAAGAGCTCGAGCTTGTTCACGGCGCGCGGGGCATCATAGATTGGTGGGGAAGGGACCACCAAGGCCAGGCGTTGCTCCGTCAACCATTAGCGCCGGCCGTTATTTTTGCCGATGTTTTCAAAGAACAGCCCCAACTCAATGACAGCTTCACTTCGAACGCCATACTAACCAGCAGCACAGCTCAATAAGGATCCGCTTCAGAAGGATTCTATCGGCTCACACGCTCGTTGCTGCGTCGATTCTTTCGTTATAAGCACAATGGCCACGCGTGTTCTGGAATCACGCTTCGAGCACCTCTCCGTGAACGACGAGAATGATCCTGGTGATGGCAGCAAATACAAGTCAAAGGTATGTTGCATTACACTCATTCGGCACTCGTATTAACATACATCAGATGACGGCTTCAATTACCTCCTCCAGCGCCCAATTGTCCCAGAACGCAAGCCGGGCCAATTTGCTCAAGATTGCGCTTCAAAATCAAAACACGACCAGTACCATCGTCACGGTCCCTTCCCAAACTGCTCAATGGCGAGGATCAAAAATCCAGAACGGATCCGGCTCACCACCACGAACCTCTGGCTCACAAGAGCTGGCCAGAGCCGAACGAAAGTCAAATCCCATGTATGAACAACCCGCTCCGCCAAAACAATTCCATCTCGGCATGTTCGAGATTGGTCGTCCTCTTGGAAAGGGGAAGTTCGGTCGTGTCTATCTAGTCAGAGAGAGAAGTTCTGGATTTGTCTGCGCCCTTAAAGTCTTACACAAGAATGAGCTGAAGCATGGTGGTGCTGAGACCCAAGTCCGGAGAGAAATCGAGATTCAGAGCAACTTACGGCATCCAAATATCTTGCGATTATTTGGACACTTTCACGATAGCAAACGCATCTTTCTCATCCTCGAGTTTGCTGGCAAGGGAGAACTATATAAGCATCTTCGACGCGAACAGCGTTTCCCGGAGTGGAAGGCTGCTCAATACGTTGCTCAAATGGCAGCTGCGCTAAAGTACTGCCACAAGAAGCATATCATACATCGAGATATCAAGCCGGAGAACATCCTTCTAGGTATACATGGAGAGATCAAGCTTTCTGACTTCGGATGGAGTGTACATGCCCCCAGTAATCGACGAGAGACTCTTTGTGGAACTTTGGATTATCTGCCCCCGGAGATGCTCAAGCCTGGACGGGACAAGAACGTGTACTCGAATAAGGTCGATCTCTGGTCCCTTGGCGTTTTGACTTACGAGTTCCTTGTGGGAGAGGCACCATTCGAAGACACGCCTGTGATGACGCAAAGGAAGATTTCGAGGGGAGAAATGACGGTGCCGGCCTTTGTGAGCCCATTAGCCAAGGATTTGATAAAGAGAGTAAGTTCACTTTCAACAGTTGACAATGCATTATCTGATTTCTCCCAGCTTCTTGTTCTTGATCCAGAGAAACGTATATCTCTTGACGAGGTTCAAGAGCACCCGTGGATTATTAAGTACTGTGTCAAGGGAGAGCGGGCGAGCATGCGGGAATCCAAGTCTACCGGTAGCAAATACTCGTCATCTGATCGAGACGAATGAATAATGAATTTATGATGCTAGCATTAGGCGTTTGGGGGTTTGTGGCATAGGTAGCAACAAGATGGGCATGATGTTTGGAGTCGGAGATTATTTTTTCCCCTGTGCGCCTACGCTGATCCAATATACTCATAACAAATGGAGATACAGCCTGGTCTGTCTACTGTTACAACAAGCGTTCGTCCAATACGTGCCCTTCACCTATATATTTCATCAAATGGTCTGGTATCTGCGAAGCACGAGTCCCACACCTCGTTCACCACCTTCACAGCCTGCACGTCGTCTTTACAAGTCGGTCTACTCATGACGGACAGTACTGCTCGCTTCCGAACACAATCCTGATGTTGCTGTGTAAGTTTCCAATTTCCCCTCGTAAAGAACTCCCTCGCCCATCTGCATTCTCCACTCAAACTCGACGCTCGAATCTATGTTCCAATTAGTGCCATGCCTATCTCCAACTCCCCTTTAGAGAAAACCAACCTCAGTACAAGCCGCATGCCTCAAGTCATTATAATCAACCTTCCACCTCAAGTGATCCCACGCATGCACCATCTCATGCGCCAGCGTATCCTCCAAATGCTTCCGATCCCTAATCTCATTCGCACAAATCAGAATGCCGATATCAGGATTGAACCCCCCCGACTGGCGCCCAACAATCTTTCCCGTCTCATCCCTCCGCACCGGACACCGCCTACACTTCACATTCTGCCCATTTATCTCCCCGTTCAACACCCGCAGCTGCTTCTGCAGGAATATCACCGTGGGCGAGTAGTTGAAGCACCAGTCCCGCATCTCCTCGACGCGCTTCACGTCCACGGCCTCGTCGCGGATCCGCACGGCGTCTGTGAGTTCCGCGACCTGGTTGGGCGTCATGCGGCCGGCCCAGAGGTTGAACCAGCTGCTCCATTTCTCGGGGTCTGGTCTATCGGTGGAGGGATCGTCGCGCGGGGGCGGAGGTGGAGGTCCGCTGGCCATTGTGTGTGTGTGTTGCTTGATGTGATCGGGCGTATTGGGTTGATGGAGTGGAGCAAACAGCCTTGTCGAAATGTCGCTGCAGGGCGTGGTTTTGCACTTTTTTAGAAGGCGGTGAGGCTTTTTTGGCGATTCTGCCCAAGCGATCTCGGGCGAGAACTACATCGGGCTGCGAGTCACACAAGGCTACATAAATTCTACATCTTCAGATTTGATACCAATATTTTCTTCATGTTTTCCTTCGTTTCCAAACTTTAGAGTATGCAAATATGAAGGGTCCCAAACCACTCACGATTGTTATAAAGCTGGGTGAGTGCATTCCTGGAAAAAACTTATGCGGTCACTAACTCTGAGATTTAGGAACGAGCTCCATTGTGCATGAGAAAACCCATGAACCACTCTTGTCGATTCTGAGTCTCATTGTGGAGACGGCTGTCAAGCTTCATAAAGATGGTCATAAAGTCATCATTGTGTCCTCTGGGGCCATTGGCGTCGGTCTCAGGCGTATGGATCTAGAAAAAAGACCCAAACATCTTCCAAGAGTTCAAGTACGCCTTTTTCCAGGAAATTTTTATTTAAGATCTGAGTATGAGCTGATTTATGGGATAGGCTTTAGCAGCAATTGGACAATGTAGACTTATAAGTCTTTGGGATAGTCTATTCAACAACCTTCGCCAACCCATCGCCCAGATCCTGCTCACACGCAACGACATAGCAGACGTAGGTTCTCCAAAATCCTTTTGTATCTCAATCTCACATAATCTACAGAGAACACAATATCTCAACGCGCAAAACACGTTTGCCGAACTGCTCGAAATGGGCGTGATCCCCATAGTAAACGAGAACGACACTCTTGCCGTCACGGAAATCAAGTTTGGCGACAACGACACCCTGTCCGCCATCACAGCAGCTATGGTTCACGCCGACTACCTGTTTCTCATGACAGATGTAGACTGCCTCTATGACAAGAACCCACGGACGAATCCGGACGCTGTGGCCATTGAGGTTGTGGAAGATATTGCCGCGCTGCAAGCTGATGGTATTTTCCCTTCCCATCTCTCTTACCATAAATCCCATGTACATATATTAACAAGAGTCTCAGTCTCCAGCGCAGGCTCAGCCCTCGGCACAGGCGGAATGTCCACCAAAATAGTAGCCGCCCGCCTCGCCACCTCTGCCGGCGTGACGACCGTAATAACACGCTCCAGCAACCCGGGCAACATAGCCAACATAGTCTCCTACATCCAATTCACCAAAACACACTCTCTCTCCTCAGGCACCAGCACGCCCTCCGAACGAACCATCACGCCCGCCCAATCCACCACGCCCATCACATCCCCGAAACGGGCGTTAGACGAACAGCTCGCAAACTCCACTGCTTTCCTAGGAATAGGCGAGGGCAAAGCACCGCTGCATACCAGATTCATACCATCTCCCCACCCAATCCGCGACCGCTACTTCTGGCTCCTCCACGGGCTGGCACCGCACGGCACCGTGTTCATCGACGCCGGTGCGCGGCGGGCGCTCTCCAACAAAGCTGGCCTACTGCCTGTCGGCGTCGTTGACGTGGAAGGAACCTTCGCGCAGCAAGAAGCCGTACGTCTAGTTGTTGTAGAGCGTATCAAAATTTCAGTCGAAGGAGGGAAGTTATGGGAAGGGCCCGCAGTGGAGGTGGGCAGGGCGTTGGTCAATTATAGCGCGATTGAGATTGCGAGGATAAAGGGTGTGAGGAGCTCGGAGATCGAGGGCTGTTTGGGGTATGCGGATAGTGAGTATGTGGCGCTGAGGGAGAATATTAGTTTCTTTGAGAGGGAGAGTCGGCCGGCTACGCCCAGTCCTTTGAAGGAAAACCAAAAGTGGGAGATGGAGTAAGATGTTTGGGTTGCTTGCTTGAGTAGTGACAAGAGATAAAGTTTGTGAGGATAGCGATTCATCCTTGGTACCTACACTGGGCGGCGCGCGGGAAAGGGGCCTTCGCTTAGAAACACTTGTTGTAATGCAAACAACTCAGGGACAATCTCGAGATGTGTAAGGTCCACTGAGGTTGCTGCGGATTTAGGTCAATGTATGCCGCATCTGTATGGGTTGTAATTCTTCTCAGGGACCCAAATACAAAACGACACAATAGTTCAAAAGTTAAGAGCCATACTCTACTTCACACCGCTTCCGATAACTCTCGTTCTATCTCATCCCCTCACCTCGCAAACCAGACCTCAAAACATCACCTCTACTTGCAGGACTCCGTCCAGTCCCGTTATCCCGGCAGCCATTTCTACAATACTTGATCCAAGAAATAACGCCGTTGTTTCCGCCGTCACACTTAAACAGATCGTCGTTGCCATTATTGATTTCTCGGCGGTGGGCGTCGAATAGTGCTTGATCAATCTGCGGCTGGTAGTTTTTCGCTGTAACATGTTTTATTTAATTCATGCTGTAGCATCGGCTAGAAGCTTGGGGGATGCTGGGTGTCCTTATAGATTTTCCCGAGGGTGGAACCGCAGTAGTGGAGGTTGGTGTGCAGTTCCTCGCAATGGCCCCGGTGGCGAGGACTGCGAAGGCCGTCGCGGCAAGTGTGAACTGCATGATGGCGGACGTATTTCAAAGCTGGATATGAGCGAGTGATATATTATTAAATACGTGGCAGATGTTGGGTGTGAATGGAGTGATAAGTACGCATGAGAGATGATGAGATGGAGAAAGAACACTGAGTGTATTCTCCACCGCTTTATAACCTGTTGGGTATGGTGTTTGTGCCACTCAGCGATGGTCTCTTCCGTAACACTGTTTCTTTTCTCGCGTACTACGTTGCGTCCGCGGTCAGGATTTTGTAATAATATCTCGACTGTGATCAGCTATCACCAGCCAGACTTACGACGATTATCTTGGGTAAGGTTGTTATACCGAGCTCTCATCTCACGCCGCTAGAAATAATTCTATAGCTGGTAACCCTTCAATGGAGGGAGTGCACGAGAAGTATTTGTCTTATGCGATATTCTGGTGGCAGGAGGGGTCCGCAGACTTTCGTCGTGCAAACACAAATAAGCGGCTTGTGTACTGTAAGCATTGGTGAAATCTTTAAAAGATCATGGCACTCTAGGTGCGACTTAGCATAAGCAACACCATGAGCTGAGCCGCACGACCGCAAAATGCGCTGTCCTGTGAGCCGTATGCACGCAGTGTGTCAAACCTAGCCACTTCCAGACTTCAATGTCTGCTGAACGTACTCTTTTTTGCAGAGAACGATCGGAAGTACTTGAATGCCTGGAAATGATTTCCGTCTAAGAACAGATCATACGATCTAGGCCAAACGCAATCAACGGTCTCTCGGCCTGTTATTGGCATTTGGGACGTTGTAGATGAACAAAGATGTGAGCTTTAAGGGTGATCTCGGTGCATCAATTAGTGAACACTATATTGTGGTGCCTCCGAAACACTGTTCATTAAAATTGCTATGTAGACTTCACGTAAAAGCTGGAAAAGGATTCTTAAAACTGTGCAATAAGCAAGATATGCAAAGCGCTATTGATGTTTGAACGTAAAGCAGATCGACTTCTCCATACTCCCCATGAATGCATCTCATATCCAGCTGCCAGCCCATGTTACTCCAAACAACAAGCCATGAAGCGTGAAACATCATGCCATAACGCCGTTCCTAAATTATAATGTACTTAAAAGTGAGCCGTTCTCTTTTGCCCGGGCGAAGGTGCTATGAGACGTGTTGTCGAGCGGCTGAATGCTCCATTGGAATGGTATTGATACCAGCGGCGGAGGTCGGTGAGGTAGAATTGTAGCATTCTTCTTTGGTTACCAAGCATCCTTCGGCGAGCTGCTACCAGTATCCTCTTCAAACTCCAACTCCCACTTGTCGACCTCTTCGAACTTCCTCGCCGCTTTCTTCAGCTCCTTCCCCACCCTCTCTTCCAGCTCCTGACTGTTCTCGGGGCTCCCATTGGCATCATCTGGAATTGGCGCCAAGCTATCGTCGGGATCAACTTCTTCATTCTCTTTATCAGACGCAGTATTCGGCCGAGCACCGTAAGTAGCGGCGGGCTTTGCAGCTGATTTAGGAGGAGGTGCTTTTGGCTTGGCGACTTTCTTTGAGGGCGCTGGTGTTCTTGCGAAAACACTTCGTCGATTCCGTGCACGAATGTGCATTTGGGAGAGCTCGTCTTCATCGGATGCAAGGCCAGTGCCGTCAGCTTCATCTTCTGAGGTTGGAATGTCGAAGGGGTCGCGGTTCGTCTGCCGCCGCCTGCGTGGGAGGAGTGCTTGCAACTGAGCAGTAGAGAAGGTGCTGGGGGGCGGAACCGCATTTTTAGCTTTGGACTTCGCGGTCATGTAAGGTCGATTTGGAGAATGTGTGAGTGATGGTGGTGATGACATTGGAGAATCTTGGGTCGCTGGGGGAGGTGTTCTGCCTCGTAAAGGTCGTCGGCCGCGGGATACAGGTCTTCGTGTCGGTAGGGGCGGTTCGGGACTTGAAGCAATGGGGCTGCTACTTCGAGGTGGGGCCATGGTTTCGCTCATAGGCTCAGGAGTAACAGAGCGAGATTCAACTAGAGGTATGAGAGAGTCTGGCGGTGAGGACGGCGCTTCGTTCTCCTCTTGTCCTCCATCGTCGTCAACAACAGACCCCGTCGCCGGAACACGTTCTTCGGCTTCATCTTCGTCGGGCGGATGCGCGATTGGGCTCGATTGCAAGGCCTGGAGAGCGGATATTTTGCGCTTCTTTGAACTTGAGGTTGACATAGCCGACGAACTTGTCATATTCCTCGTCTTAGATAAATTCAACGGCGTTGACTCATCTTCTGGATTGAAATCATCCTCATCGTCCTCATGTTCGTCTTCGTCTTCGTAATCTGGCCTTTGCTGCCGCGCTTTCTGAGCCGTTCCAAGAATGCTTGGTGCCCTCGCTCTTCTCTTGAAATTCCCAAGTTTTAATGCCGAGCCGACCTGCGCAGGTGTGCCCATTTCCAATCCCATACTGCTAGGTGCCATCGCCGTAGTGTTTCGCCCCAAAATACTGCCTTGCCGAGGGCGTCTCTTGAAATTGCCGGTTGCTAAAACTGATGTGTTCGTCCTGCCGACAGTGCTAAGACCGTTGTCTTCTGCCAAATCCGATTCAACACTGCTCGACCGCGCCCGCCCCTCTCTACGGCCAAGAATACTCGGTTGGCGCGCCCTCCTTCTAAAATTTCCAATCGCAAGAGACGAGCTTTCCACGGCAGGCGTATTTCTTCCCCTCCGTCCAACCTCGATCTCGGGACTATTCGATCCATGCTCGATATCATCTGTGATGTCCTTTTGCGGCCGAACAGGTGTAGTTACATGCTCAGATTCAATCGTGTCTGGACCGTCTATTCCGCGCTCTTTTCCGTGTACTGAAGCTGGCGCATCCTCGTCTCTTGCGCGTCCCCGCGGCGCCACGACTAACTTCCCCTTCCCCTTGCCATTGTTCTTCTTCACATGTTGCACAGTCCTAACTTCTGGGTCCTCGGGATCGCTGACATCGTACATATCATCAAACTGCGCCTTCGGGGCCTGAGCAGCTGCTGTAATCGCGGGTGTGTTTTCTTGGGCCTTTCTGACGCGCGGGGCAGGTGCTGAGGGCGCAACCTTTGTGCGCTTCGGACGGGGCATTTTTGCGTGTAATTCGTAAGTATGATTTGCAGGGGGAGAGATGCGTCTCCTTTGCAGTTTATCGCATTTCGAAAGATATTCGTGGTGGGATGTAAGTTTGTGGTGGAGTTGCGGCTACGCGTTGATCCACGCGACTTGTTTTGGTTTCGGAGCCAAGCCAAGCCGGTCAAGGCTCCGACCTCGACCTAGGCCTTGTCTTGACCCCTCACCTTCGTTTTTCTCTACAACTCAAGCACGTTGTGCGCCGGACAAAAAACACTGCTGATTGCTATTTCTTATTTCCTCTGGAATACAAGCGCATTCCTCAAGTTTCCATGTCGGAAGATACTCAGCCTCGGGAAAGAGACCTCGCCGAGTATACGGCGCCGACTTCTCCAGGATGCTCAGGCGTCAGTTACGGCAGAAAGCTATGAGTCCATCCATTTACGTGTTTTTTGAAAGCGTTTTCTGTTCTAAATATATAAATATCTCACAAAAGTCCTTTGGTAGTTGTCATTCACGAATGCGTTGGTTTTTCTTATCACTTTCCAGTACACATCCAAAGAAATTTTTTTTCAAACAAGACCCGAACCTTTCAGACTTCTCAGCCATGTCTGTTCCTCATATCCTCATCGTTGGTGGCGGGATTGGTGGCTTGGCGCTTGCTCAGAATCTCAAAAAGAGAGGCATCTCATTCACGCTCTTTGAACGAGATGCTTCTCCAGCCATTCGAGCCCAAGGGTATCGTATTCGAATTGCCGGTGGAGGGGTTGAGGGTCTCAAAGAATGTCTCGATGATGAGCTCTTCAATCTAGTCAGAAATATATGCGCTGAGTCCAATGTCTGGCGCTCGGCTTAATGCACTTGATGGAAAACCTATCGTTCGTCAATTTTCTGAACTTCCCATGGAGACGAAGTTTGGGAGCTCTTTCCACTTTCTCGATTGATACATAGCCGTACTAATACGTTAGGTAGGAATCTATGTTTCCCATGGGGCCGGGTGGCAGACCTGGGGTAGGCCAAGGTCCGTCGTGGCTCAAGATGGGTGGCTCTGGGCGGCGAGGAGGCCGGTTGAAGAGTCGAGATACATTGACACAATAGCATCAACAAGCAACTTCGTCCCGCTCCAATACTTCGACAGAAGCGCCGTATCAGACGCAAGCGCGAAATAGTCGCCCAGAGTCAGCAGGAAGAAAAGCTGGTAGTCCGTCTCGCCATACTGAGACGGGTAGTACGTAGGCTTTGGACAAAAGCTACCCTGTCGATCGAACCATGTTGAGAAACATCCTTTTGTTAGGCCAAGAAGAGAATGTCAAATTCAGCAAATGTTTCACCCACTACGAAGTTAGCGCTGTTGGTGTCACAGCCTTCTTTGACGACGGTACTAGTGAAGAGGGAACTCTTCTCGTAGGAGCTGATGGGACTGCATCTCTGGTCCGCAGACAGCTTCTCCCAAATGTCCATTATCTCGATACAGGGAGTCGCGTCATCTACGGCAAAACACCCATCTCAGAGGAGCTGGTCGCCCAATTTCCCGCAGACCCCTTGAAAGGAACGTCCATAATACAGGATCAGAGACCCTTTACATTATTCATGGAGCCAGTCCGATTTCCTAAAGATGCAGCCATGGAGTCAAAGGGCCGGCTTCCTCGTACAGACGACTACATATACTGGGTTTTGGGCGGCAACGCTGAGGCTGTTGGATTGTCGGATGAGGAGTTCCATAACCTCTCCGAGAAAGACGCGTCAGATTTGACTCTGAAGCTGACTACGCATTGGGACCCGTCTTTCAAAGCAATGTTCGAGCTGCAACACATTGCTCAGTGTGCACCTCTCCGCCTGATCTCGGCGAAACGGGAAAGACCAGAGTGGACACCATCCCCCAAAGTCATCTTGATAGGCGATGCAATTCACGCTATGATGCCGGCAGGAGGGTCTGGTGCAAATTGTGCACTAGCTGATGCCTCCCATCTTGCCCGTCACATTTCAGAAAGGGGAATATCGGAGGAGACAATGGCATGCTTTGTCGACCAGATGTTTGATTATGCCTTGCCAGCAATTGACGGAAGTGCACAGGCAGGGAAGAAACTATTGGGCTTCAAAGACTGGGAGGGTGCTAAAGAGGTGACATTTAATTGAGCTGCCATACAGCGTTATCACGCTTGTTATGATCGGAGTAAGTGCTACCATGGTGTGAAAAGCGTGTTATATCTATATACAACCTCGCAAAATGTTCCATATTCCCCAGATCCTACAATCTACAATCTTGTTATACTTGCTTCGCGAATCAATTCGCAGGTCGTGGCTAAAGTTGCCTTCCTTGAATCTCCCCACGTAATCAGCTCTCGCGGGTCACAGGTCCAAGCTGAACAGCCTCGGGATCTTGGCAGCCCAGAGACATGTTCTCGATCTTTTGCTTTGATCTGTATTGTCGATTCACCATAGCCCATCTTGCTTCGGATCAGGAAACTATTGGCGCATCCTGTCAAATCCCCTCCAACATTCAAGTGGATAAACATTGATTAAACTCATATTCTTTTTGTTCCGCAATAGGGGCCACCAAAAGTCAGGTGTCCAGGAATCACCTTCAAAGCATCAATTCACACGAGTTGCAATGATTGTTGCAAAGTATAAGATCATTCAGCCTGCTCACTACCAAGGCCTGTATATTTTTTTGGTGCAAAGATCATAGTCTCAGCCTATAAATATGTACTACTTCGATCCAGCAGCATTAAGAGTACAAGCGCTGAATTTGACGTTTTGATAATGGGTATAATGATTCCCGCCATGGTAGTTATTCACTGGAAGAGAAGTCTTCTCCATTCACATTAGACCTAGAGCCTGGCACGCGACTCTGCTTTTGTTGGCTGTTAGACATCTTCACTCAAGTACATATGCGCCACCACCTGCCCCTCTCCCGAAACTTTACTTCGACTAACCCAACTATTTCCACCATTACTTCTTGCAATCTACTTCAGCCCTTCCAGTCAAGAACCACACCACCATTAATTTACCGTCTTTATAAGATCCATTACAATGTTCATTCTGCCACCAATCCTCGTTTCCATTCTCACTCTCGCCTTGTTCGTCTCAGCAGGCCGCCCAGTTTCGGACAAGACCGCTCCGAGACGCGGTCTCGCCTACAACGACCCTCCAACCTGGATTCAACAACATTCCCGAACTAGCCCTGCAGGAGAGCCAAGTCAGTGCAGATGGGCCTACAACTGGGGTTCCAATATGTAAGTCTTCGATGTTGGATCACTCACTTGCCACGGGCTGCATCAAGCCCCTTGAGATTTTTGTAACCTGCTAATTGTTTTGTACCGTAGGGACAATAACGTCCCAGCTAATCTGGAGTTCATGCCTATGCTATGGGATGCTAGTCCCGGCAATACTGATAATGTAAGCAAGCTGTTCTGGTTATCTTCACCTGGACAGCGAAGTAGAGCCTTGATCAATGACTGGAACAGGTAGCTATTGTCAAAGTAAAAAACCGTCCGCTGACAAGATGATGGAACTGCAGTGGCACCGCAACGTTGGAGTTGCCCTGGCCCGCGGCTCCAATCACCTTTTATCGTTCAATGAACCCGACCGCTGCAGCTCAGATCATAACTCTGCTTGCATGAGTCCGGAAGATGCTGCGAACGCTCATATCAAATGGATGAATCCCCACAACAACGAAGCATACATTGGAGCACCCGCAGTCACCAATAGCGTGAATAAAGGGGAGGGTCTTGACTGGCTCAACCAATGGTTTATTGCTTGTCAGGCACCTGGTAAGCCGGATAACGGGTGCCGAGTTGATTTTATTCCCATTCAGTACGTTTGTATTTACCTTTTCTCCACAGTTCTTTTGGGAGCCGAATCTTTGGGGAGCATTTTTCGAAAGCTGGCCTCTTCGGTTCCTCATGAACGCTTTTTGAAATACTGTACTAATATTTTTCAAGTTGGTATGGTGGTCCCTTTGACGCTGCTGCCTTCAGACAATACATAGCTGTGAATGTCCAAAACGCTCGTGGAATATTCAACGTGTGGGTCACTGAGGTTCGTCTTGCTTTCTTTTCATCAATTCAAGCAAGCTATACTTAGTAACTATCACAGTTTCATGTAGATGGAAGTACTGCGCAACAAATTGCATTTCTTAATGATGTAATGCCTTTCATGGACGGGGCACCCTGGGTTGAGCGTTATGCTTGGTTCTGGACCGGTAAGTATATAGTTTGAGGAACATTCGCTCCCGTGTAGCCTCAATTTTGCGATAGTGTATCCTCTCGAAACATACTGAACACTATTTACTCCTCTGCATTTGTTCCAAGAATTAAACTGACTGTCCAAATTGGTCACAGATCCTGCTTTTACTGGCGGCACTCTTACAAACTTTGATGGTTCGCCGACCGAACTCGGTCACTTCTACGACTACCGAGGCTTTTGAGAGTTCAATGAATTATCTCGTTGATAGTGGGAGCCCCGAGGGTTCTCGGAACGGAGCTAGGTTTTTTACTGCTACTTAGGGTTTTTTTTTCAGTTGACGACCTCGCATGGCCCCCAGGAGGGGATTGGTTCATCGGTTTGCCAAAAACCAAATATTTGGCTGTGGAAAAGAGTCTTACTTTGTGGGATAGCATTTTCTTCTGCGCCTGTAACAAATGAAAGACCTTTTCTCCATTTTCAAGTCTTACGCTCCTCTTTTTGTTTCGTATGTGATGAGTGCAGTGTACTCGAGTAGTGGGGTCACGGAACCCCTCATTGTGCACGCGCCAATGAGAGCCCAGAGCTTCACTGCAGGGCGCTTCAGCTCAGCCTCAGCCTCATGCAGACGACAACCGCATGTCGAGGGTGCATAATGTGCACACTTCGAATGAGGCGGCTGTTCAGGTAAATATACCCCATACGCCGACATGATGTCCATTTAATTCATGATTGGTGCCCACACCGTACCGTGCCTGCTTCCTAATGGACCCGCTATCGATTTCTATTTCAGCCGCAACCGTCGCGCAACTCTGCTTGAAGGTACAGTGAAGACTCCTAGCCCTCAAGCCGAGCTCTCTAATCAAGTGGATCTTCCAGGTAACGAGCGTCATATATACCTTCGTGGATGATTCCCGCAATGTCGACTCGAACGTGAACGACCTCCTACAAGAAATCGGAGGACTGTCGAGCGTGCTGGAAGCTATCGGTCAACCATGGAGCCAGAACCCCATGATTGTCTCTGCGCAAGCCCAGAGCGATGGAAATCTTTGGGTTAGTGTTCGGACTTCCCTCGACGACTGTAGCGGAACACTCGAGAAGCTGGACAAAATGTTGGATGAGATCCAAAAAGGCAGCCTTCTCGGAAGAGGATTCCTTAGAAAACCGGCGAAACTCATCAGGTTGAATTTCAATATGAAGGAGATTGTGGCGTATAAGAAACGGGTACAGTGGCACAATAGCGCCATGCAAAGTTCTTTGCAGATGATTCATGTGTTGCGTGGTCCCCGCCCCAGCTGCAGAGCCTAGAAGAGTTAAATAGCTAATCATGATCATAGATGCCTCCTTTTGAATAACAACGCATCACAAGAGACTGTTGCACAGGTCCTGGCAAGTCTCAGGGTTCAGATCGGCAGGGTAGAATCTGCTGTTCAGATCCCCGGAAGCGGGACTGGCCTCAACGAGGACGACGATCGAGTATCTCGCAACCTGAGAGACCTGGCCAAACGAGCTGAGACGTTCCACTCCAGCGCGAGTACGATTCTTGGAGACGGTGCAAGATCTACCGTTTGGGGCGGGAGTATCATGGGTGACCCATTGAGTGATGAACGGGTATTGGACATTCGTAATTGGATTCCACCGCCTTTCGCAGAAACAATACTCTCAGAGGAGGCATCTCAAGAACCTACCACCGCATCAGATGACTCGGATGCAGAATATGACATTGGAAATCGTCTTACCAGACGATTCGAGGAGCTTGCATTGCGTAGCCTAGAAGAAAAGGACTATCCCAAGGCCGAAGCTTTTTTGAAGAAAGTATCAGACCGGACCAACGACGAAAATCGACGGCCAGAGAACATTGCCGCCACAAATTTGACTTTGGCATTTGTCTACGGTTCTCAGGGCAAGTTCGACGATGCTGAAAATATCCTTCTTCCAATAGCTATGGCCAAGAAAAAAGCCACCGCTGCCACATACTTCGGCTTACACGCTCTTGCCATAGTACACTTTGGTAAGAGCGATTACATAACTTCCGCCAAATACTGCAAGCGTGCGGCTTGGGGCCACAGCAAAATCTCGGGAAAGACTAGTACTCCGTATTTCCAGTCGATGGCTCTTCTTTCCCATGTCATTGTTTCTAGCGGTGATCCGACAGAGTCCGAAGTTTGCAAGAGTTTCCTTCCACCAGGTTTTCAATACGATCTACCTCAGCAGCCTCTGAGTTTTGCGCAGGCTATCTTCGAGGATAACATGCCGTTAGGTCGTCCTTCAGCAGTCGCAGCTAGTTCCGTCAATCCCGCTCTTTCGCCATCACCTGGCCTGTCTGCACCGGCTTCTAATAGTCGCCAGAGCAGCCAGCTTGGAAACGCAGGCGCGAATGTGATTTATCAACCACCTCAATCTTCATCTCTAGTCCATAGTTTCCCTCCTTCTATACCGTCTTCACCAGTGCCATCGGAGTCTCCACTATTAATCCCGACATCTCAGTCCACTCCAGTAATTCTGTACCCACAGACTGGACCGCTTAGTCGAAGCCTGCAAGCCCCACGGGAACGAAATTCACGGCCCTTCGCGCCAGTCGTTGACAATGTCTCATCTCAATTGAGAGAACAACGGAGATCTATGCAACTAATCGGGGGAATTGATTTCGGGAACTTATACACATCTGTGGCCTTCGCCATGGTCACTCCAAATGAAGCCAAAGAAGACATTATAACGGAATGGCCAGGTGCTGGTAATAATATCAAACAACGGGCAAGCTCAGCAGCACTTCAAGCTTCAATACTATGCTGACATGCCATAGATCCCCAGCGTGTTATATTACGACGACAATCAAGATATTGTTGGCTGGGGTCCTGATATTTCCGATGCTTTGGCACCCACCGGATACCCTAAACCTGGTATCCAAAAGGTTGAATATTTGAAGCTGAATCTTATGGCCGGCATGGACTTGTCCCTCGATTCTTTACCTCCACTTCCTGAAGGTAAATCAGCTATCGACGTTGTCGCAGATTTTCTTCTCAAAGTCCGCCAAGCAATTCGACTTCAACTCTCAAAGACGCTTGGTCAGGCTTTTTACCAAGAAGAACAAGCCATCCAATACGTATTTACTATACCTCCTATCTGGAACGAATCTGCTCAGCTCTCCTTCCGCACTGCTGTTTTTCAAGCCGGATTTATCACCAGCGTGCCATTAACCGAAGTATGAGGTAATGGATCTTTGAAAAGAAAATATGAGCAACCTGGCACAGGGGTGTTTACAGGGTTTATTACAAGGGTTTAAAAGGAGGTTGGGACTTAGTCATCAAAGACCAAAAGCGAAGCATCCGCCGGAGACCTCTAATTTTTGGAAAAAAAAAGCCGTGCTGCATTCATCGGCATGCTCAGGACTACGCAGCTGCACAAGCCACAAAGCTGCATAATATTATATAAAGCTGCATAATACTACATAATACCGCATAAAGCCTTGCAATTGCATAAGTGGCCTCTATGGCCTACTATAAGCCACCTACAGGCGTAT